>JAUZST010098734.1:0-18684 GCA_034779995.1 Parotocinclus haroldoi
ATTCATACTCATTTAAACCAATTCAGGATCATGGAGGAGCCTAAAGCATGGCGAGAACATGCACACGCACACACACACACACACACACACACACACACACACACACACACAGTCTCTCATGCTATGTTAAGTAGGCAGTTGTCACTTCATGATGTAATTGTGAGGTTTACTTAAGAGATCAAGCTGATCGTGATTCAAATAAACTCATTTTCCAATAAGCCTGCATTCTCTCTTAAAGAATGGTCACTGTGCAGATTAGAGTAACTCTATTACATTTATGTTTACCCTATTCTGAACAAATTTAGAACAAAATTCAAGTTGATCTGTTTGCCATTGATTTGTTTTTCTTTTGAAAAAGTCAAACTGGCAGGAATACTAGACCAATGGTATCTGGTTTTCACTCTGTGAGAGACGTTTACAGTAAATGCTGTATTGAAAACCTAGACAAGAAGAAAAAGCATTTCATTAACACAAACTACATCTAAAATATTAAATACGTGGTAAAACTCATAGTTTCTTGAAATATTAAAACATTTCAAACGGAAAGGGCTAAAGAAAACAGAGTTCACTGCTGGCAGGTATCTACTGTGTACCACTCTGGGAGGCTTAAGAAACATGTGAGCTGTTTTCAAATTGAAAGCATTCAGCTGCCAATTAGTTGTCCTTGAAAGCGAATCGCTTTTTTTGAAAAGAAAATTCAAAGGTTCTTCTTTATTGGCCAGAAATTGTCCTTTTGCCTACCCCTTATAATGACACGCTCAAATGTTTTCCAAAAAACCCATGACCCATGTTTATATGAAGCCTGCAATGGTTCTGCTTCATTATGCCTGTCAGATGTTTCATGCATTTCAGAAATGTAACTATTATGAGCCTTCAATTTCATTCATACTTGCTATTCCTGCCTGAATAAGCAGTGCCATACAATCTTAAGTACAGCAACTGCTTTAGTGTCAACCTTGCAAATGCAGTAGAGATAACCATAGCACCCCAAACCACCACATCTGTTTTCCCAGTGGAATGAACGGGGGGAAAGAACTAAATTGCTGGACATTGCTGTGTAATTTATTCAGAATACATTGCCATTGAAATTGCTGTCTGCAATCCATTTGCACACCATTATCAGCCAGAACTTGTGGAGATGCCCTTGCCCACAAAGGCAAAAAAAAAGCTTTTGAAGCAGTGGCGGCTGCTGCTCTTTCAAAGAGGGGAAGCTCGTTGTCAGCTTACATCATAAAATTTGTCAGTTTATTTATACGTAAATTCTGCCCTCCGTTTCTTTTCAAGAAAATGGTCTGTGACCTTATAGTACCAAGTAGGAATCTTTTCCAGGGACTTGACCGATGTCTTTTCAATGGCCAGCAGAGCTAGGCTATTGTGTTGCCACTAACAATAACAGTTTGTACAGCCGAGGCATTGCACTGTCCAACAACAAACTAATAACACAATATTAAACTCGAACAAGGAAATGTTGTAAGTATGTTAAACTGAAACAAGGAAATACTATGAGTGTGTTTTATGGAAATGGTCAAGTAATTTCCCCAAGCAAACACCAAGAAGTGGATTGCAGTTTGTCCTTCAACTTCACTATCCGCAATTGGACTGAGTTCCCAATTAGTTAGTGACGGTATATATCTCAAAATAGCTAGCAAATTAAAACAAGATTCAGCCTGTCACCTAATCCTCCAACGGCATAATGGGGTAGCTCAACGTCTGAATGGGACAAAATTGTGGCATTTGTCCAATGACCGTCGAGTTTCGGGACAATGAAAATAAACTGTTCCATTTAGTCCCATTGAAGTGAATGGAGGCTCAGCTTCTACGGCCAAATGCATTGACCATAGACCGTATATGAAAACGATTTCTTGAAATCTATGGCATTGATGCTACGGGAATGTATGAAAAGTGAACAAAATTGAGTCAATCAATTTAATATTAAGTAAATTAAAGATAATTATAAGATAATGATAAGTAGATAATTTGAACATACTCATCTGTGTGAGTATATTAAATTATTAAATGCATGTTTTTTACAGTACTGTGCAAAAGTATTAGGCCATCATTAGATTTATTGTTTTGCAGTAATATAATGCAGTAGACTATATATATATATATATAGGGTGAAGGAGGTCCTGTGTTTCCCGTGGCAATCCCATATTTCAGTCTATATTTTAACCCTATTTTCTAAAAATGTACATTTGTCCCACATGCCAAAGAAAATGAAAAATGTATGCTGTAATGAACATGAGCAGAGAATTGTTGCCCAAAGCTCTTGTGTTAACTTAATTAAGGAATTGATTGTAATTAATTATATTACACGAATGAAAAATCAGTAAAAGGTGTATATAGAGTATTAAAACATCAAGTCAAGTCAATGTATTTCTATAATGCTTTTTACACTGGTGCATTGTCTCATAGCAGCTTTACAATATTACTTTATCTTAAAAGCCCAATCCCAAATTAAGCAAGCTTGGGCAACAGTGGGAAGGAAAAACTCCCTGAATATAGAAGGAAGAAGCCTTTGGAGGACCAAGACTCAAAAAGGGACCCATTCTCCTTGGGTGGCCTAGATGTTAATTGAAATAGTTAATAATCAAGTGTATTGTATGTGGATGCAGCAAGTTATTGGCTTGGTGCTTATGGGTGGGTTGAGTAGCTTGGGCCTTCACTCAGTGCTCATATCCAAGTATTGACAGGTTGGTTGCTGTGCTGGGTGTTTTGATTAAGCAAAGTTTCATTATCCTATTTCATGATCGAAATTTTAAAGTTGGATTCCAGTAATACACTTTTCCGCCAATCTTTATTCCAATATTTTGTGATCTTTAAAGCATAATCTAAGCCTTTTCACCCTGTTCCCCTTCCAGAAAGTGGTTTCTTGACAGCTACCCTCCCAAAAAAACAACGTTCCAGATCAAGACTGTAGATGGGTCTATGACGTAGCTACTAAATGCTTCTGTTGGTCAAGTTGAAGGGGAGGTCACACTAAATATAATAAAGAATTATTTTTGTGAGCAGTCTACTTGCCACTACAGCAAACTGGTTTTCTGGTTCACTTTTTAATGCTGAATACTAGGGGTTACTAGTCGACTAGTTGTGTTTTCTATAGCCAAAGCAAAGAGCAGCTCTGGAGGTCCTTATTCTTAGTCTTTAAATAAGCGCTGTTCAGTGTTGATTGGCAGTGGCAAAGAATGATTTCGTATTTGAAATAAAGACATACACATACTATGTAAATAGATTCAATTCCAGCTTCCATAGGCTGCACATGTAAAGACAGTAAATACATGTGAAAAATAATACAGCAGTACAGTGCTTAATTTAAACTTCATCCTGCCAGACCAAGATCCGCTGTTACCTCATATGTCAGATTGATAAACGAATCATATATCGGCTTTATACCAAATCCGAAAACAATAGCATACCTACTCCTATGGTGGCCTCAGATTTTTTGCACAATACTGTACATATGCTCAAATGCAATTTTCACACATGACTCCTAGTGTTTCATACAATACAAAATTACAATCTTCCCTCACAGAGTGCAAACAGGTCCCATATATTAGAATGATATAGTAGAACCGCTGGAAAATGAAAACGCTGTCATGTATTCTGTAATCTCGGTGTTTTCCATAACTAACTCTTGTCTTTCACAAATAATAGGCAAAGATTCTAAGAGATGCTGGATGCGTTGGAAAGGAATGTTTTACCATGTGATAGTGATTGCATTGCACAGTTACTACCCATAAGACAGATGCATGGTCTAACTGAGAACAGCTTGTTCCAGTCCAATCAATAAGTCTTAAGATCCGAGAACGGTGCAGACCACTGAAACAATTAAAACACTGTGGAAAAATCTTGTAATGATATGTACTTTGCAACCTGGTCCATCGTCTTGCTGGAAGTGTCCTGATGAAGTTGATCAGCAGTGGGTTCTCTGATGGGGCTATAATATGTAACAGGGTTTGTAATATGGGCCAGAAAACCTTCCCACACTATCACATTGCTTTCCTTGACGTGCAGGATGGCTCCATGTGTGCCGACATTGTGCTTGTTGTTTTTTTTTTGTTTTTTTTATATTTGTCAGGTCTTAAAGCTCATGTGTCTGCTACAAACCTATTTTTAGCGGTTAACTTCTTGAAATTCTGATATTTCAATATGCGCAGACATCTTGGATTTGAAATTTTTACCATTTTTTTTTATGCTGGTCAGACCTGCAGGTGGGGGATTCGGCCAGGCCTGAGGCATGTTTACACCTGCGACCTGTGCTACCCGTGACAGGCTCCAAAGAACTGGGTTGCAAGGGCTCCAGCGCCTGAGAAAGCAGGACACAGTTGTTAGTGTGAATGAAATGGGTGGTTTGGAATGGGACGCCAGTCCATCTGGTAAGGGTCAGGGTTACCTCAAGTCAATTGTGTCTGTAGACCTCCAAGACTCAAAAGCAGGTTGCTTCAGCGGTGGGCTAGTGTATTGGACTGCTGAAGCACTGTGCCGGTATTTTTCCTCTTTGTTTGACTCCCTGTGTGTTCAGTAGTGTGACACGACTAACTCTTCAGGTCAAGCAACTAAAACTCATATTGCACAGTTAATCAAAAGGCCAGAACTAGAGTTTCAGTCATGTAGACCAATCTTACCCAGAGTAGGATTGTTTCCCCATGTTGATCTCAGGGAGTTTCTCCTTGTCACTGCTACCTTGTTTGGTCTATTTTTTGTAAAGCTGTTTTGTGACTGTCTGTTGCAAAAAATAGCAGAAATAAATTGAAGTCTTTAGGCAGTTTCTCGAAAACTGACTAATAAGCGGAATTTTCAGTGTGAATGAGGGAACCCTTTAATCATTAATCTCTTCATCTGCCTCTCTTGCTCCCTAAATATTTGCGGCGCTCGTGCCGGGTGTGCTCTGAATTTGATGTAGTGGAATAATGCACCCAACTGATCCTATCGCTAAGGAAGAATTCTTAGATCAACACCAGACCCCCTATCTAGTCACATATGGGACACATTTTTACAAATCTTTATGAACTTTCATCTACAGATAATGTCCTTGACAAAAGCTTTGACCCACCAATGAGTTCTGCAGATTCAAATGGAAAAAGGGAGGGTTCTACTGAGCAGACTAATAAGAAGCCAAATATAGGGATGTTTTGTACTTTCTATTCACCTGTCTAGGCAGCCTATTCACTATGGCAGCCAATTGGAACTCTCAAAAATTTCAAAACACTTCACCCAAACTCGTATGAGAATTATTTTCATTGAACAGCAGAAAAATAATATGCCTTAGATTTGATAGCCCCTTTTCACTGAACTTAAAAAAAAAAAATAAATAACATAATGATTACATAAAACAGACCACACTGGAATGGTGTTAGAAAACTGCAAGGAGTGTTTTGGTTCCATCGGCTGATCTGGTCCTGGGTGTTAAAGCATATCTGACCATAAGGACAGCCTTCAAACGAATTGCTTATTTGTCTCTTGTCTGCCTCTTTTGGGTCCTGTGTATTAAATTAAAGATCAGTACAACCGCTGGCTCTTTTTTAAAAAATCTCTTTTATCTGTTTAATTTGATCAGAAAACCTGCTGACACAAGCTGCCCCTCATGTGAAACCAATTTCTGCAATGCATAATAATTTGAAGCGGCGCTCCAAACAGGCATGGCTTGGTCTCATTTTCACACAGGGAGATATTCTGATGTCTGGGGACACCTCTGCACTGCAGACAGAGACGGACGATGACCTTTCACTCGCTCAGAGGTTAAAACCAAGTCCTGGTTGCCCTGAGGCTTAGAACTAGTGCGCCTGCAGACTGAAACATGGGAGCAAGCCACCGGCCAGTGAATCAATAGCACAAGCAAACACGCATGGTGGAATAAACAAATCTGGACCAAGAGTGGTGTCTGTGTGCTTCACGCAATCAGGAGGACAGAATTACTTCAAGCCCAACATCTGGCTACCAGTGAATGCAATAATACAACATTTCCGATTGCACATAGAAATTGTATGAGCTCTACTGAATGATGGAGTTGGATTTTATGAGTTAAAGAAAGAGCTACAATCGATGCCCCACCTCCATAACCACAAGTATATCGTTTAAGCAGTTTACTAATTATGAATAAGACTTGAAATCACAGTACAAAATTAATCTTTATCACCATTTTAAACAAGAGACTAAGAGAATACAGTGAAACATTTCAACCTAAAAGCATCTGAATCACAAATAGAACAATGAAGTTCAACTGTACTATAAGACTATAGTATAGACATATGCCTGTATCACAAACCAATTACCTCCTGCTGAGAATTGTTATTAATACTATTCATTGTTATGAATAGAATTGTTATTAATAAAAAAAAGATTTAAAAAAAAGAACCTAGTTTTAAGCAATATCTTAGCTGCTGCTAATGTCACCCATAAATTGGTGGGTCTTCAGTTAGGGAAACTTTTATGTGCCATTATAATAAATTCATGTCAGAAATACTTTATTACATAATAAATAGCTTATGTGTTAAAAGATCATTTATTGCATTACAAACATCTATACACCAAAAATCATAATTATTTCATTTTTCTTTATTATTATTATTATTTTTTAACATTGCTGCATTGCTACTTTGGGCTTGTCCCCATCCCAGACTAAAAAAAACACAGTGTGTGTCTTTACTAATACACACAATGCATTATTATTATGCATTATTATTTATTATCTATGCTTCTGCATGTTTTTTGATCCACATTATACTCAACTTTGCTGCAATTAAACTGTTGTAACTATGGAAACACAGACTGACAGAGAACACATTTTCAAGCATGTGAAATAGGAGACATTTTGATGTTTGGAGATGTAAGTAATGTAAACATGCATACGTTCTGATAAGAGAGTATGTTTGTTTGATGTACATTTTTGCCTTTATAAAACAAAAAAATAGAACTGTTTTTTAATGACCTAGCATTTTTTTCCTGAAAAGTGAAAAACCATAACATGCCACATACAACACAAAACCGATTAATTATTATTTGATTACAGAATTATTATACAGATTATAATTATTATTATATATATTATATATATTATAATTCTGTATAAGCTCAGCTTTCGACATGATTAAGGCTTTACTTTGAAGCATATAAACATTATCGTGGCATAATTGGGAAAAAAAAATAGTAAAAACCAAGTGATTACTAATTTTATTTTTAAATAGTTGCATAATCACACATATATAGTATTCTCCATTTTGTTATGCTCTTCATAATATTGTATTCTATTTATCTTATTAAAGAGCATGCGGCAAGACATTATTACACTTAAAAATGGTCATTTATGCTTCAATATGCTTTAGATTTCTATGGTTATTAATCTATATTTAGGCTTTTGTGTATTAAAACGATTACTCGAATGTATTCATTATGTAACTTAGTTGAATTCTTATATATATCTTCTCGATTTCTAAATCCCAGGTTTTTTACTTAGAACATTTAGGGAGTTTTTCTGTGCCACTGTCAGCCTAGGCTTGCTAAACTCGGGCGGTAGGACTAGATTTTTGTGAAGTTGCTTTGCTCTTTTGTAAAAAGCACTATTGCCATTACTTGATCTATAAAATTCACTGTTACTATGGATGGTATGATATGGTACATTTCGTTATATATAGAATTATCACATTTTATATATATATATATATTTAATATCTATAATTATTAACACATAGTTTGAAATGATGTTTATTTAAATTGAGCACGGACCATTCGATGATACTGAACTAAAATTGTCCATCTGGAACAAACATAGGATGGTTTATTGACAGTTCTATTAGAAGTGACCTATTAACATGTCCAGTGTGTAAATAAGGGCATGTGTTTCAAAAGCGTTTGCATAGAACAAACTTAAATATAACATCATCTAGAAATTTTCATTTACTGTATACATTTAATGTGGTGCTCAGGTCGTGCTGCAAGCTAATATCTTACTGGGTTCCAGTCCCAGCTTTCTCTTCTGGTAGGTCCGGTATCCTATAGAGACATTCTTGGCTATGTCTGAGGGAGGGGAGGCTGGTTGAGGGCTCATTAAAAGATGCTGAAAAAGTCATCCCTGCCAGCCCAGTGATCCCATCCAGGGCATTCTGCACCCTTTATTCTTCAGGGACAGACGCCAGAGTCCCCGTGACCCTGAGAAGAAAAAGTGGGGTTGAAAAACAAAGAAAAACATAATGTTGGTTTGGATTGACATTTAAGTAAATTTAGTCTGGCCACTATTCCAGATGACACCACAGTTGCTAGTGCACAATTACACTTCCAAAGTTCAAGACGCTGCCAAAATCATGGCTGTTCTGGGTTATTTCTGATACTGCTGTAAGTTGCTCCGGATCAGAGAGTCAATGTATTTGGACAGTTTTGGCTGAAGTTAAATAAGTCACTGTGAAATATTATAATGAGAATCTACAGTGAGCTATTCATGCCACATAACAGACGTAACAGAAATCTGACAGAGGGTTTTTTTTTTTCAATTTTAAACATAGAACCCTGAATCAACACAAGATATTTTTAAACAACCAACAAATTTAGGGGTAGCAGTGGCAAGGTGATGTTTAACTCACCTCACAGGTTAACTGATGTTGAGGCATGTTCTCCCTGTGTCAGAGTGGGTTTCCTTCCATGTTCCAAAGCCATGTTTTGGTCATTATGTATTTCTAAACTGTCCCAGTGTAAGAGTTTGTATGTGCCCGTCAATGATTTGACATCCTCTGTTAAGGGTTCGTTTCCAAATCGCTGCCAGTTAGACCCCTTCTTCCAACTGAATTTTATTAAGCGGGTATGAAAATGAAATATCAGGGACCTTGCTATATTTAGTTCCTGTATTGATATCTTTTGTACCACAAGAGACATTGCAAATCTGCCAATCGATTTCTGGGACAATTCTGGTCTTCTCTGATATGCTACATGACCCCCCCGTCCCACTGGAAAAACTTGCCCTTGTTCCAATATGGCAGCTTTCAAGATGACGGCCATGTTCCGGACATAGTCTAAAAGATAGGGCCCCTCACCCAATTCTTGCTGGGATATTCAGATATGTCATTTTCCCTTTTGTTTCTGAAATAAAAGGGTGTCCTGTGTCTTTTGACATTCGTTAAACTAGCAAAGGCATCAGTTATGACATGAGTAGCGTAGCATGGTAGAGTAATGTCAACCTTAGTGTTAAATCAGCTAATCTAGTTAGTGTTTAACAGGCATGCTTTAACAGTTGTGCCCCTATGACTTTGGCAAGCAGAGCGATACAGCCACGCATTCCTCTTTAATCTTTGTTTTCTTATGGTATCCTTCTATGGTAAACACAAAATAACCACAGACTGAGTTGTTTATCGAAGATTCTCTTTATTAGGGACAATGAAAGACACAGGGATTCATCATGACTGTTATTTCTCCACGACAAATAAAACATTAAATAAATACTTCAAACCCTAAATGTTTATTTTTCCTGTCATTGCAAAATATTCTCGAATAGCCAAAATCTGGATTTCTGTTTAGCTAGTTGGAAAGTAAATCGTCATTATTATGATTCATATTTCACATATCGAATGTCGCCTCGCTGGCGGCAGCAACGCACTGGAATCGATTGTTAATTCACAGTTTTAACATCTGACCTTTATAAAGCATTTATTTCACACTTAGTTTGGAACAGACTCTAGAAAAGCAACGCTTCAGAACCTCAGTATGCCAATTCATACACTTAAAACATATTTATAGAGAGTTCTGTAACTCCTTATTGAAGTATATGCCATTATTGTACATTCACTACTATCATTACTGTAATTCTACCAAATTAATAGTCACAGATCAAAGCAAAAACTCATAATCTATATATATAATATTGCATATAATAATATATAATTTTGTATATATATATATACAGCATATATATAAAACTTACAACATCTAGGCTGCCTATAGAGGTTTGTGCTTTGATGTTCCCAAGGTTTCTTTCCTCTAAAATTTAAGTTCTTGTAACTGTAACTTTGGGCTTTGGGCACATATATTTGTAAAGCTACTTTGAAACAAAAAACTCCACTTTAGAAAGCCTTATATTAATACATTTCACTTCTTACTTGACTAAATGTTTTGTAACTGTTAAGATGGATGTGTACGTACTGAAAATCTCTGGGTTTGCATTTATTGAATACATTATGAATACTGTGCACCTTTTAAGTTACAGTCATTGTGTGATTATTTGATAAATGAACATTTCTATATCTCAGTAAGTGATTTTGCCGGATAAGGTGGGTCAGAAAACACTGAGCAGTGGGGATATATCCTGAGCAGGGTGCCAGACCATTGCAGGGCAACAGACACTGACTTCATACTAGTTTACGTGTAGGAATAATTTATGGCAGCCAATTCACTTCCAAAATATATTCATAAAACGATTCTTACTCAACCTAAAAGTGTTATATTTTCCAGAAGAGAAAGGGATAAATAATTTGAAGTAAAACAACATATGCAAGCTTTTTCCATTTGCCTAAATTAAGGTCTAAACAACTCTGGCAATAAGGACCGCAGCTAACAGCTTTTCAGAGGAAAGATCATTTGCTGTTTTAACTTCTTCTAAACATGCTTTTTACATAAATATAGGACATAACATCAAAAAATTACACAGCATTTATCAAATCACAAAGTAGAATGTGGGTGTGAACTCAGTGCAAATTTCACAATTACAACCCCAGATTAAACAGCGGCCCTGAGAACATTTTGATTGCCTCGTCAACTGACCTGAAATAAGCCCTGGAAGGGGACTAATTGTCATGTAAACAAATATGGCAGAGTGACACACACAAACCGAGATGATGTGAGCAAACAGTTATTGAACAACATAACCACAATATCTTGCGTGCTATAAGAGCCAGTGCAAATAATCAAAGTGGTGAAATGGGTCACATTTGGACTTAAGATTCAGCATGAATGAACAGTGTGTATTACATAGCAGGCATACACACAGGCACTGAGCCAAAATGTGGCAGGGCCTGTGCTTCATCTGAGCCTTCTAATGGACCTCAAATTTGTTTGAAGGGTAATTACTGTTGTTTATTGCCAGGGAAGTGTTGTTCACCGGCCGGTAGTGATGCATGTGATGTTAACCATGGAGAGATGTGAGGGAGAGCAGAGACTTGGCTAAGGCAAACGATTTGAGGTGCATCCATGAAAGCAGGCCACATGCCATCTTTCCAGTGACGCAACGCTTCCTGAACAGGTCATTTAAAATCATTTTGAAAGTCATTTTTTTAAATAGCAAACTGGTTTTTATTCATAATTAATTTATACATATATATATATATATATATATGTGTATGTATAAATTAATTATGAATAAAAACCAGTTTGCTATTTTAAAAAAATGACTTTCAAAATGATTTTAAATATATATATTTATATATATATATATATATTTTTTTTTTTTTTTTTTTTTTTTTTTTTTGTGTGTGTGTGCCATTAAGTAAGATACAATCCTATTCAAAATTTGGATAGTAGTGCACTTACCAGTATAAAAAAGAAAAATAAAGCCAATTTAAATATGAACAATGAATAAAGAAAATAAACGGTACCCTGCTCTGCCCTCCTATAAGCCAGTACATGGCGGCCATATTTAAAGCTGCCATATTAAACCAAGGGCAAGTTCTTCCAATGGGAAGGTGGTCATGTAGCATATCAAAAAGACTAGATTTCTCTCCCAAATTGAATGCTGATTCAGATTTCAGATTTGCTAATCAGATTTGAATATTTCCAGTGATTCAAAAGTTATTAACAGGGAAAGTGAAAAACCTTTGTTATTCATCACAGGTAACCGAAGATAGAACTGACGATTCTGGGGATGTCTGGGGAACGCAGCTGCCGTATCATAGCCACAAAGCTCAACAACCAACACCCAGAAAGATCACCAATTTCACCCAGCACTGTTACATCTCTCACAGCCAAATTCTGAGAAACCGGAACTGTGGACAACAAGCATGAAGAGCTTTTCTGCTACAGACAATATATACAATATATACTTATTCTGTACATCTATACATATTGTATAAAATTGTACATATGATATAAATATACATTTATTGAATAAAATCACGTAAACATAACAGCATGCTAGTTAGTAAACTGTTACTAAAAAGTTTACTCCTTTTAGAGTTCCAAATTTAAAAAAAAAAACATACACAACATAGTCAAAAACTGTTTTTAAACATCTTTACGCTAGACATAGAACATGACCGTGATTGTGGGTACTGATGTTGGACAATAAGCAATGGAACACTGCGGGCACTCATTCATGTCAACTGGCTGATTGTTTTTAAGGCCAAACTGTGTGCAAGCAAGTCCAGTTCTCCATTAAAGTTGGCAAATAATTTGTTTATGGATATTGTTTTCAAGGAGCAGAAAAAATGATGGCAGACCAAGCTGTGAAACCTGTGAAGGTCTCACATTGGGAGTCAGAGAGGTTTTCAGAACAGATCGTTCTAGTGCCACTGTGATCCCACTGTGATCCCACTGTGATCCCATGTATGTATGCTTCCTATTAGGAACCTGTTAAAAGTCAGTATGATTGAATAACAGAGATCACTAATTATAAGGGTATATGTGTATGTTTTTGGCATATAGTGTACAATCACAATAAATATAATCCTTTTTCCAGCTCTTTGATAGTTGAACATGTCCTTTTATATTTATAAAATCTGGAAGACATTCTTACTGAGAGTGACAGAAACACCACAAATGAATGCTCTTAATCTGCTAACGCAAAAGAGAAATAGTTTGACCCTCAGTTATTGGGAATACACAAAGCACAGACAGGGGTACAACCTGAACAAAGCAACAGTCCATCACACCAGTAGTGCCAGTAGTCCCCCTTAGCCACTGGTATGTTGACATTTTGTTACTATTTTGGCACACTGTATAGCCAAGAACAGGCATTCAAGCTGATTTTCATATTTCTAGAGATTTCTAGAGATGGCAATAATCTCTAACCATGGGAATATTAGATGTGATTTATTTGTTGTGGGACTTAAAGAGCTTCAATAATCCTTCGTCTAAAACAGATCCTGATCACAGATTTAAGTACTCAAAAAGCTTCTGTTGTAAATGCAACATGTGACGTTTGCATTATTTAGGCTATTTAAACTCAGAAAACAACCTAGTGGCGCTCAAACGGAACTGGAAGTGGAAGTTGTATAATTTGGTGATCAGATTGTTAAATCAAGCATGAAGCAGTTCCTTTATGTGAAATGGAAAACACCCGAAGTGAGCTGTTTGTCTTCCGCCTTTTTAATGAGTCTGTTCCGTGAATATTACTGTAACCAAATAACGAAGTCAGTTGAGTGTCTTGCGTTACGGTGAATTAACGTTTTCAAAAGAGAGCACCCACAGGCTTTGCCACAGGCCAGGACATAGAACAGCCAACTATTGACAGTCAGCTTGGTGTCTGTTCAATATCGTTCCACTGTTTTGTTTGCTAGAACACAAGTAGTTGGCCTCAACTGGAACGATCCAGTTCATTGCCACAGACAATGTGATTAAAGGTCATGGTAGTGGGCCAGTCCATCTTACAGATCGGGGTGTGGGGCTGTCCAAACCATTCACAAAGATACTCATTGACCCATCTGGAAAAAAAGCTTGGTAAAGTGCAATCTTAAATTAATTTAAGAGCCAGTGTCTTTGTTTCACTGACCTCTCATAAGATCGTCTTGATCCGGTTAGTTGATCAAATTACAAAATGCATCATTGTCAAATAACGGTCTTCTTGTACTACTAGGCACTTTCTATGTCACAGTTAGGTATGATGCACTCACTGGCCACTTTATTAGGTACACCTGCTCAACTGCTTCTCAAAACCAATCACATTTACTTATGCAGACATGGTCAAAATGACCTGCTGAAGTCTAAACCAAGCTTTGGTATATAAATTAATCACTTATATCACCTTTTTTTAGACACTGAGATGCTTGGCTGTTGGTGCGAAATGAGCCGGTCTGAGCATTATAGAAACTGCCTGACCTTCTCAACAGATCTCTACAGATTTACAGAAAACGGTCCAAGAATGATCCAATTTGTGACAGTAACTCTTATTTTTTTAACCGTTGTTACAATATGCAGAAGATGAGAGGTACGCAGGAGAGCATCTTTGAATGCACAACACATAAAATCTTGAAGATGATGGGCTTTAGCAGCAAGAGACTACACCAGGTGCCATTGGAAACAAAACCTTGATCAGTCAAAAAATCGATCAGTCTCGATTTCTGTTGCGGCATTCAGATAGTAGGGTCAGAATCTGGTGTAAATAATATGGATCCATGGATCCATCAGGCCTTGAAGTAATGGTTTAGACTGCTGGTGGTGTAATTGCGTGAGGAACAGTTTATTGGTACACTGTGGGCCTCATAATACATTCTTAAATTGTAAGCATTGTTGCTCCCCATGTCCATTTATCACCAGAGTGTACCATTTTCTACATGCCATGTCACAAACATCAAATCGTCTCTAACTAATTTCATTTGATTTCATAATGAGTTCACTGAATGGCTTCACAATCACCGTCTCAAGCAAACAGGGCAGCTTTGGGATGTGGTGAAATGGAAGATTTGTATCATGGATTGGAATGGATGCTTTGTTATAATTACTAAAGTGCGATATTTAAATACGTGTTGTGTGTTCAGTATGTTGCATGTAAAATATTATAGTCTTTAATGTGGTGTGTTGTGACCAAACATGGCTGTGTGACAAAACACAAGACGGACATGACGGGAGATGGATTTCATTTGATACTATACTGTTCCTTAAATTTGATCTTAGACCTATTTAAAATTTTAAGTCGTGATACTGTAGATTTTTTCATTGCTCTTAAAGTATGTTTTGAAAGAAAAAAAATCCTGTCAATTTTGTCCCATGTGCCCAGGGATATAAAATAACTTTAATAAACAGCATTATAAGTAATTAAGTAAGTAATTAAGTAATTAACCACTGGATTCAACTTGTAAACGGATTGCTGTTCTACTGGTAAGTTTTATAAAGCTCAGTACTGAATATTCATCGAAACAATTTATTCTGGTTGCCAAAAATGTAAAAAATAATAGGTATTTTAAGTAATAACGTATAGAGCCATCATCATGTTTAGTTTAGTTTAATTTACTTTCTCTGCAAACAGTGCAGTTTAGATTTTATGCCTGTTTTTTTTTTTTTTTTTTTTTTTAATTCAGGCATCATACACGCATTTCATACATATTTCTACTACATTTTTAAAGTACAAATCATTTACAACCGTCATGCTGTATTCCATTTTGTATAGTGTTTGCACCACATGTAGTCATTTTCTAAATGCATCAGATACAAAACTGAAAGTGGTATTTTTTGACCGAATTGATTCCAGGTTCCTAGGCATTTGGTGTGTTGATCTGTGCGATATAATAATTTTTTTTTTTTTAATAAAATAAAGAGTTCTGTTATACGCTTCCATGCGTATCATTTGACAGGAGGCAACAGATGCAGTTAATCTGAAACCATCTGTGGGCATAAAAATGCACTTGTTAAAATTAGAGTGACAAAATATATAAATAGGAAATAATCAAAAGAATGCACATATGGGTCTAATTTCATGAAAATCTCACCCATTTCAAACTAAAAGGACCAGCACTTTCAATAACACATTGCTTGATTTGTTTACATCCTACTTTAGAAATATATTAATACATGTACATGACAAACTGTTAGTTCAGTTTTCTAAACAGTAGCGCTTTGCTATCAGGAGCAGCTTTGGCACATAAATACTGATAAGTATGAAAATAAACATATAAATATAAACATAAAAACTGAGTTATTCATGTTAGAGAGAAATATTATTATTGTCACTTCATAACTAAGTAAAAAGAACTGACAAATATTCATTCATAACGCACCTACTACACAAAGCACCTACTACACAAAGTAATTTCCTATTACTTTTATATGTTTAAAAGATTAAAAACAGATTTAATCATTAAAAGTGATTCCAAAACAGAAGTTTTCAGCTCCAATCAGTTTTGCTTCATGCAGGACCCACCTACAGTAAAATGAATGTTATAGACATTTCTAATATTAAATATAAAAAATATAAAATACGATATAAATAATAAATGCACATGTACATGTGTGTGTTAAATTGCATTATTAAATTGCATTGTTAAATGGCGTGCAAAACTACATATTATGGGTGTGTGGCTGAAGGGAAGCATAGAATTGCTGGACAGAAGATTTCATATGTATATATTTAATATACTTGAATATGTTTCTGATAGGTTTCACCATTCTCTCAGTAATACAGTAATAATAACATTAGAAATGCTGTTTTATAAATATTAGTTATCATATTTTTTATGACAAAGGAGTTATAGAATGATTCTGCAGAAGCTTTTTGTTTATGTAGTCAAAAATGGAACCAGCATCAAACACGCCCATGGAAATCAATTCCATGCCCTTCTGTGTTTATTTACTGTGGTTATCTCATACTGGAGTATATCAGGTATAGACACTAAACGTTTAAGTATAGTACAAGTTAGCATAGTATAGTTAGTATAAGTTATTAAGGAGTCCATGTCGAATATGATTATTTCAATTGTTATTAATTTCTCAAGCCTGTCCAGTGTATGAATGTTTGCTTCATAGCTTTTAAAAGCTATACAGATCATTTAAAGACAACATCAATCTCAACACCTAGACATTAAGTAGTGCAAATACACATTAATAAAATAAAATTTGAATAATATAATATATAAATAATATAATGCATAGTTTAGGAACAAACACGGCTATAACCATATCATGTGTCTGGGTTTCCTGCCAGAAATCAGAAAATGATCAAATAAACCAGCAAACAAGCAAACAAACAAAAAACTTATATCGGAATATATCGGAATAAAAGCCCTTTGTGATTTGTTTAGGCCACCTGACCTCAGAGGAAGTACAGAGTTCATGAAAGAGGAATTCTTTATTGATTGTAATTGTTGTCTTATTGTGAGATTGAAGTCCGAGTTTTCATTGTTATTTTATTAAGCGCTGTCTCGAAACAGCTTAACAAATGGCGTCTCACAGTTAACTTAAAGAGTTTGATTCCGTATCTGATTTTTAAGTTTGTGATGCACACATATCCAAGGTGATTTTTACTTTTTTAAACGTTGTACAGTCATGCAATACTGAAGTGATTTGATTGTGAAGTGAAGTGATTTTAAAAGAACATGAGGCAGTTGTAAACCAAATTCGCACACCGTGTCAGCTTACATCATATGTACCACTCATCCATAGTCGCAGAGAAGCATGTGGGGTTGAATATTGCTCTCCCTTGGTGATTATAATTGCAAAGGAAAATATCTTATGTATGTGAAAGCACACACATGTTCATGTGTAGAAAATCTGATGCGCCTTAAAACAAAACATTCAGCCATTCGTGCCATTAAAGACTTTTTTAATTTCTGCAAATGTTATTGCACTTCATTTAAACGAACATATTGAGTATCAAATGTTGTTATACATACTACAAACATTTTAGTCCTAAGCAACAAAGTCTCTTCTCTTTTTTTTTTTTACAAATCACACTTTTTCTGCAACACTTCAGATCAAATACATCATGGAGGCAAGCAGTTTTTCAGAAAAGACCGTTTAAGATCAACGCTTCTTTAACCTTCAGCCTGTCAGGCTAATCATTCTTTAGTGCTCTTTGTTTGCAAACGTTGCAATAATTGGTATCGGTAGCATGGAGGAAAGATTTATATGAGGTGGAGACTGGCTTTGCTGAGAGTAATTTGTCCTGACATATGGAGACAGTGATGTATAAACATACAGGCACCTTTTCCCAGCTAATTGCCCTTCGTATCCAATCAAAGACATGGAGAGAGGGAGAGAGAAAGAGGGTGGGGGCTTCACTGAGACTTTGACTGGTTTGCATTTGTTCTGCTGGGTTTGGGACCTTCTGTGCAGCACATACAGCGACCAGCATGGTGGACTGCTTTCTACCACATCACATGCCAGGCCTCAGCATTGGAACAAGACCTGCTGCAAAAATATGCATATGACATCATGTCTGCCAGTAATACCTGTCCAAACAGGCAGCCACATCCCTCTAGAGCATCCTGAGGACCAATGCACTCTGTAAACACAGCATCCTTCCAGAAGCGCACCATTTAGATTTTCTATTTCAGTGCTCTTCCAATAGATCGTAGTTTTCCATGGAGAAATCGGAAAGATCCTGCTTAGGTTTAAAACATCACTGGTTGTAACAGTGCTGCTGTTTTATGCATTATATACAGCATTCTGCCAACCACTGTCATCTATAGTATCCTTACATTTACAACACTATGGAGTCAACCTTATCCAGGGCAACATACAACTTATACACTCTAAAAAATACTCGAAGCAACTGAGGCCCATGCTCAAGAACTCAACAATGGCAGCGATGGCAAAGCCATGAGTCTTAGCCTGCTGGTCAGTAGTACCTTAATTACTGCCTGATCTGATAGAGCAGCTAAATAAAGGATCTGTTTTGTTTTGATTTACATCTTAAAATCTGGAACTATATTCTACAACACCGGCAATAACTTAATTAATGATCTGCTCCAGGACCTGATTTTAACTCTAAATACACTAAATATGTTTAAGACACATGGAAATGATGTAAACATGCTAATTGAAACTATATATATATATATA
>JAUZST010098745.1:0-18680 GCA_034779995.1 Parotocinclus haroldoi
AAACGTTGACTGGAATTTAGTAAGAACTTGTTTTTTACAGTATTATTACTTCGCATGCTGAGTATCTATACATTGTGATGTAGATCGTTTCGAAAAACTGGTTTGCAAATTTATTTTTCAATGAACAAAGTTCATAAGCAAAAGTAGTTCTTGTTTGTACGTTCACTATACGTATATCGTACAATAAAGGTTCAATAAACATTTAATATATTACATAAATTATAGCACGTCCCGTCTGGTAACACAGGGCATGTTCGATTAATCAGACCAGCCGGTTATTAGGACCAAAACGATCGTGTGCCGATTTGGTCTGATTAACTGGAATCGACTGTATACTGATACAAGACATAATACTCTCGCGTGTTAGATATATACACTGTTCATAAAAATAGGGTAAAAAATAATGTAGCTTGTTAGTGAGATAATATATAGTTTGGTACACTGTGATGAAATTGTTGAAAAAGTACTCAGAGTTTCAACCACTTTACTCTGTACTCCTATATGCCTGCTGTTGGCATCAGAACAAGCATAGCAAAGTCTAGCTCTGCAGCTGTGGACTGCCTGATACAGTTTTTACACAAGTAACATAACTGGCACATGGGATTGGTGCATCCATAAGTTACTGATTGATTGTTAGCCAAATCACAATGCCACTCACCAGGGGAGTCTCAAAGTATGGGGTTGGAGAGGGAGACCATGTAGGAGGTACAATGCCGTACAGATATTGCTGCTGGGGGTTGTAAATGGGCTGCATGAATAGTGGTGAGCTGTATTGAGACTGTGTGTGAGACTGCTGCTGATACACGCTGCAGTCCATGCTGCGGTAGCCGTTCTTTGCAAAGAAGGTATTGATGGCTTTTATTCTAGCCTGTGAAAATCAAGAGGACATAACCAAGTGAGGAAATAAAAGACGAAACAATTATACGAGAGTCACGTTACCAAACTCACCATGATTGGTTTTCCCTGAAATGTTTTGACTTCTTCCCTTAAGTACTTGTACGCCTAAAGAAACAACAATACCGGTTTAATGAACAGGATGATGGCCCAACTTCACATCATCTCTGAAATCTAAAACGTGAACTTCAGAGCCTTTACCTGCTGAGCATCCGTATCCGATTGGAATGTAATGTACCAATTATTGTTGTGAGCAAACTCCACACTTATGACTTTCGGACAGTTGTCATTCCTGAACAAGGCCTCCACTTCCTAAAAGAATGTAAACAATAGAGAGAGGACAGATACACAATGTGAGTAAACTACAAAGAGCTTATTTGTAGTCCAGTACACTTAATAACTTAGACTAAAGTTCACCTCTACAGGCGTCGTTTCTGGAACCTCTCGCAGAATGATGATGCAGCGTTTATGATTTGGCCGCACTTTCTCCCCTTTCTCATCCACTTGGACCATAGGCGATGCTGAGCAGAGAGCGTACGTTTCAGTTTAACTGCAATAGCGGCAACTAAATAGTAACCTAACGTATACCCTGACTTGATTGACCTCATGGTAACATTGCTACAGCTATATTGCAGAACAGAAATCTCAACCAACAAGTTCCTGTCATACGGAGATTACAAGATCTGTTGGGCACAAGCCAAAAGTCATGTTAAAGGAATTACACTGCTCACAAAGCATAGGGGATATTTCGAAATGCAAAAGAATAAAAAAAATGACAGTTATTTCCTAGATTTCCTAAACACTTCTGAATGTAGAGAACAAACATTTTGGCCATTTCTGTGTCCATGCTTATTAATACTTTTTTAAAAAAAATTTATTGTTGCTACACTTTCATTACCCAACTTTAAGAAAGGTTACAGGTGTCAGAAAATCCCAATACAAGAAATGAACATATGAAAGACACTTACAATCTCAAGACCAACACTTACATCTCAAGACATCCAGGATAAGATCCATGTCAGTGGTAAGAACCTTAATACCCTCCATACTGGCAATAGTCCAAATTGGCACAAACTGGTCGCTGTCCATTTGAGATATCAGGTAAAGATCCTTTGATAAATTCTCCCTGTTGGTTACAGGAATAATTGGTGTTAGAAAGAAGCAGACATGTAATGTAAGATTAGAAAAAAATATTTAAAATACAACAATTTCGCAATGCAGTAATTTATTACTTAATGATTTGGCTTATTTTATTATCCCAGATATTTGCTACACAATTTACAGTTTCCAGTAATCAAGTGCTAATTAGATAAAGTACTGTGTACTGTCCCAAAAAATTGCTTTGGACCTATAGACGATTAATGACTCAAACCGCAGTCATTTTATTTTAAGTTTATTTCAGCTCACGCTATTCACCCATGCTCAAAGCCTAGAAAACAAATGGACCTACCTGGAGAAACAGAATTCCAGCTCTTTTTTAAGAGACTCTCGTAGGTTTTCTGCAGAGAGCGGCTCCTCAGACAGTTTGGACTCCACTGTGCACAAGAAATTACAAGATTACACACAAGGTTTAAAATGAAAAGTTTGATTCTGAGCACAAATCGCAAACAAGTACCCAAATTGAAACTTAGCTCTACATAACTATGTAGCTGTTCCTTTTACCATATACAAGAGGTTCCGATACTCAAAACTATTGGTTTATACTAACCATTCGTACAGACAGGCAGGCTGGAGTCAGGAGGGTCCAAGCCGTTGACCACATTATCTGAAACAGTGGTGCTGCCATTGTCCAGGAGAACTGAGTAGCCTGATGTGTACGGTTTACATCCAGGGGACTCTAAATAAATAAAGAAGCACCATACACCAAGATCTACTCCAAGATTTTGCTCAAAACAGTAACAGCTACTCCATGAGTAAAGATTGATTACCCTCGGTTATATTGGGCTGGGACCAGGGAGAGGCCTCACTGCCTTCCACAGGAGTTTCACTTGGTACAGCAGGCGTTTCCTGCCACACCTTGGCATTGGGGTTCAGACCAGCTCCTTTTGAGGTCACCTGGAATTATGACACAACAAAATTTAGTTAAGGAACGTTTCACATTCCTGCCACTAGGGGAGACTGTTTAAATAACAGAGGTTAAAAAGTCTTTAACTTGGCAAAACAGTAGATATGCTTAAAACAGTTCATCGGTGTGTTACGGTTAGCGGGTTTCTACTGCAATTTACTCACTCACGCTTCGACATACCTTATGAAGATATATTAGAATCGAAGGACATCAAACTTAAAGTCTAAACTATTTCCAATACGTTTTTGGTATATAATCTGGAAAATGGAAAGTAGAACTGTGACTTTTGGCTCATATCACTTACAAAAAATGGAAAGGGAAGATTGCCAATTCTGTTGGTAAGAAAAATGAACCTATTCACCAACTTCAAGAGCCCCAAAATAAGATTAGCACACAGAACTTCTTTTATGTTTAATATTATTAGTGTTGATAACATTTGTAAACACCCAGAAACTGGTGGTCATATTTGGCACCAAGGCTTTTTTTTTATTTTGTTAGGAATGGCAGTTTATTAGTTTGTTTAAAAGGGTGCTAAAGTAAGTGAGCTAGTATTTGTTCTTATGTGGAGTTTTTCATATTTGCAGATAAATTAGAGCTACGCGGTGGCTCAGTGGTTAGCGCTGGTGCTTCATGGCAAGTCCTGGCACTACAGCTGCCTGTGCGGATTTCTAAATATATGTGCACTCTGCTATGGAGTGGTGCCCTGTCCAGGGTTTGTTTACTGCCTTACATACTTACATACTTCTGGTTGCCCAGGTTTCTCCCACAACCCTGAACTGGATTAAGTAAATATGGAAGACGACAGAGTAAAGAGATTTTTGGTTGTTGTCTTCAGTTTCAAATTTGACTTAAAATAACACTACTTTAGTTTTACATAGCACTAAGTTCTAAGTGTTATAAAATTCAGTTCATTTTTAAAATCCTAACTGAAATTTAGGAACATGACAAAAAATATTAACAACCATTCAGTAATCCCACCAGCAGTGCAGTTTAAATTAATCCACACAAGTATAATCGCAGCAGGTTAAGTCCAGTCATGGTACAGCTTCATACAAAACAAAGAAACTAAAAAGCCAGCGTCACAGCCTTGCTGCTGGAATCCACATGGAGCTAATCACACCAGGAAGCTTAATTGATACAAACAGAAATCGAAGTTATTTTTAGTCAAATTACCCCCCTTCATGCTAGGAGTCTATTTTCCATTTAAGGAGAAAAAAAACAGCTCTGCCCTCAAATGTAAACAAGAACCTTATTTATAGTAATGCCTAAATAAGGGTACAGCTTTTAAAGTAAGTAATACCTTATTCAGGGATAAAATAAATCTCTCTTTTTAATGAACAATTCATGATGCACTGTAAACATTTTCTCAATGCAAGCGGCAAAAAGGACATCGAGAAAAGTAAGCACAGCTTTCCAGTTACTCCAATGAAACCGGTCTTTCAAACTTTGCTGGTACGATTGGATCAGACAACAGTGTAGCTGGAGCTTGTAAAACTGTTCACTCATTGCACACATTTTATTGCTCCACCCGTAGATGTAAAAGTTGGCGACTGTAACTCGTAGCGTTGTACAGTTGGAATTAGTCATCCGCTAATTTTTCACCAGTGCTCAAAGAATGCTGGTGGCTGGACATTTTCGGCTGTTTTTATAGACTCCACTCTGTCTAATAGCAACGCAACAAACCCCACACCACAACCACATCAGTGTCACTGCAGTGCTGAGAATGATCAAGGTGTCGTTCTCATAAGAAAAGAGGTGTAAATTAGAGTTATTCTGTAACAATGTAAATCTGATGCGTCTTAAAAAAGGCAAAAAGTTACTTTGAGCTCATGAAAATTCAATCAAACATTTGTACTGAATTAAATTAGTTAACGACCATCTGCAGTTAAAGACCCTAAGAAAGTGAAATCCACATTAATTGCTCAGTAGTGATGTATGCATAGAAAACATTTAAAAGGGCTAAAATTTAAACGTCAGTAACACGGAAACATCACTCCCACACCGATTTTGCAAAACAGCAGCTAATTACATGATGTAGTTTTTAGTGAAATAGAGGCAACTTGAGCAAACAATGTAGTAATACATACATTTATTTATAGGCCATGAGCTAAATTTTACACCATTTATCCAAAAAAAGCAACAATAATTACACAGCCAGATTTAAAGAAGAAGAAGACATGCACTTTTATACCTGTACGTGCCGTCTAAGGACTTACATTACACTCTGTGAAACAGGAGGCTGACCGAAATGGATGTTGACCAGACATTACCATAATCACTTTTTAGGCTAGTGTAATGTATACATAATGGATATCATCACAAGAAAACTGTGAACAGTACATAAATGTATCAGAGAGACGCTACCATCTACACAGTGTCGCAAATGCTATCAAAGTGAAGGAAAGCACAAGCCTGTCCAGGGAACAGCCGCTTAAAAAAAAAAAAGATTAAAAGGACCTCATTTGCTTTTGTTTGAGGGAAGCCAAAATGTCTTGAACAAGACAATATTACGAACAACACGGAAGACCAACCAGATAAGAGAGACTCGGAGTGCATGTGAACCAGTTTATATAGCTATATAGATAATATAAGGTCTTGCCTTATAGAATATATAAGTCAAACAAAGGAGAAGCCTATTACTTAAAAAAAGGACAGGCACATAAACTTAGGAACACAAATCACAGCTTAGAACTAGTTACAAATAAGCAGCAGAAAGTCAAATACAAACACAAATAGCTTGCAGAAAAACATCAACCGAGAACAGCCTTTAGTCCAAACAAACTTCACAAGGTTATATCCTCATACACTCTCACTAGTATAGTCCCGTGTTTTTCATTTAAAAATAAACTGCTAAAGACCTGGAAAGCCAGATAATGCAGAGTGGGAACAATGTGCCTCAAAGTGAAACTATATGTATTTATTTATAGTCTACATGAATAGTAAATTGGAACTAAACCACATGCTTGGTTCCATTTCAGAACAGATGAGTGCACCAGTTCTCCAGAATAGCACATGCACTACTAAATTCATAGCAGTCATACTGGAAATTAACTATAATGGAAGAATTAACTTGGCTCTCATGATCAAGCTGATACACGTGGGCTTGCGTAACTGGATTATTTATTCATAAATGATCTCCAAACACCCACTTATACCTGCTGCCATATGTTCAACTATTGTTGCGTACATTCCCTAAGCATTTGTAGCTTCCCCTCAGTTCTTCTGTCAGAAAACCCGATGCCACAAAGCGCCAGTGCATTTTCTACATCATATATCACATATATGCATCACCACACCTTTTGCTCTGTGTCCTAGGCTTGGAAATTTTACTGGGATAAAGAGTGAAACTGGTTCCTCTGGTTATGTGTAGAACATGTCAAAGCAGAAACCAAATCTCTTCAATGATTTGACTTGTCAGGAGAAAACGACTAGATTGTCCATTATTGAGCAACAACAGAGTAAAAGTCCACAAAATGTTTATAAATACTTGAAGTGTACTCCAGGTCTAAGGTGTCCAAACTTGACATCAATAATAATATTTATTGGCCATTATTGGTTTAACTGCGAGTCTATTAAGGTGAACAGAAACCATCAGGACTATCGAAATCACCTGCGCTGCCATGTCAGTTGCTTTAGTACGAGTACAACAGGTGTGTTTTGAATGACGTCTCTCATGATCACTCTTAAGGCAGATTGCGAAGTCATTTCATAACATCCATCCCAACTGCAGAGCCACCCAAAACCACTGAAGACGCAACGGCATTAGCACAGTTTCATTGTTGTGGATGTGACATTTAAACTCATTAAGGTTACAAAGTATCTGCACAGGCTCAGCATTAGTGAGAGCCTGTCTATCGTGTGACCTTTGAGGAGGAAACCAGACCAACATTCAAAAGCAGGATATTCATTTCCATAATATAACCTCAGGCCTACTGACAACCAGGCTTGTTATGGTGCGACGGTACGTGCACACTATGGTTGACATTCATAATACAGACTGACAATTCTAGCAGGTCAACAGTGAAATTGTTTCATGGCCTACACCAGCCTGAAATGCTGACTCAGTATCAAGTTGCATTTGGACACGTTTGGCATTCAGATCCACTGACATTTAGTGAATGTCATGAACGGACGAGATGTGGATTTACATCTTCAAAGCATGCCAAACAGGATCCTATTAATTATACAGCAGGCTGGCAGTACAATCGTGAGATTCCACGGTATCTGTTTTTAGAGTTGGCTTTATTATCCTGAGTTGTCAGCTTCTAAGACGAGTATGCTCAAAAAGCCTTAGGAGGAAAACGACAATGAGGGACGTACAAATGGATGAACCACGAAGCTACTCTGGGGTCAGCCTGTATGATATGAAATATGAAATAAGTGGGTCTCTGCAATGACTACAAGACTTGCAGTAAATGAAGTAACCTATTAAAAAATTTAAATAAATAAATAAAAAGTATGAGGAGATGCGTATTAGGGTGGACAACAGATCAGAGGTCTGATTAAATTAAATAAATAGTGCAATGCAAGGCTGTATTTTCAGAACAACCTGTAACGCAAATAACTAAAATGAAAATAAATGTTTAAAAAGGCAAATAACACTCCTTTTAGTTTGAAGCAAGTTGAGTTTGCCATCGTAGCTTTTAGAAACCTCACCACATCCCTTTTAATTTGTGCAATGTGTTTAGCGTGAAAACTCGTAACGTGATATGGCTAAAAATACGATATTTAGTACATCATTATATTACTATTCATTGTTTTTCTTCTAAGTGAATCTGCTTCTGTGTCTTACATGATTGATTTCAAATCGGCCACATAATTGACAAGGGTATCAAACCATGAAAAACTTCCAAACATCACCCCAACCTACAAGATTAGGTGTAAACTGACCACTTCAAGCTGTTTTGTAAACAAGAAGAGCTCTGGGCATTAAACATCATTAGAAAATATCACAATAATTTACACAGATGTTGTTCTAATCATTCATTTTCTTTAAGAGATTAAACTTATCTGAAGACCAAAAAAAATGTAATTGTGGCATTATCATTCTAGTCAATACGGCACAAGCATTACAATATGAATAAAAACAACAGCATTACAACAGAGTCCAACAGGAAGCAGGCCAGAGCAGTCCAATCCTCCAGTGGACTGACTGCAGATTTATGATTAAAGCACAACAATTGACATAATTTCAACTACCGACTTTGTTTAAAATGGCTATTGTACATGATGTGACATCAAAACATAGTAATTAGGCTAAGGTAATGATATACTCATTAGGGAAAATATTGCATATGTTCCAAGTCTTACCGATAACGCGTTTTTTCTTAATGAACATGTATCAAAACAAATGTAAATTATTTGTCCGAATTTCATTTTTTGCCCAAGCCTAAAGTAAGTAGTCTCGTATCAGATACATAGCAGTGGAATACTAAAAAAGGGGGTTTCAAAGTAATAAAACGCCATATTGGGAAGTAAATGCACTTAATTAACAAACTTAAAATGGCCTGCCATTTAAGACATTGTTCTACAGTACTCCGAAGTCACCACTGTCCACCGCATCACAGACTGCACACTCAAACATTATACGGATGTGGGTAAAGCACTGTGTACTTGTGGTGTGTCAACTGTAACTCCAGTCTGAGCCAAATCTAACAGACGAGTTTAAAATCAGGAGGAAAAAAGGAGAAAAAATAAAAAATAAATGATTGAAGCATTTTCTTCTGTCCTCATAACTTCATTTCCCTGGATAAAGCTGACAGTCACATTAAAAGAATACAGACATAGCTAACATGACTGTTAGTCACCGATCAGGTGTTGAACATAAAACAAAATTACAAGATACAAAAACACCAAGAACTTTCCACAATAAAATATCACCATATTTGGTTTTACCAATAAGAGGGAAGTACAACTTGAAAATCCAGTTGCATTTTAATAGATAACGACTAATCAAATGGATCCGAGAGCCACGGTACTTTTAAAACCCATTTCAACCTACATTCACTGAAAACTGACTTTGCTGAATAATTCAGTAGGTCAAGTCTGACATGACCATGCTGAAATTCAACGCTGCTAGCTTTGCATTCAGTATTTTAATGCACTACATGTCACGGATTACTTGATTTGACATGTTTTCCAGCAATATTTGAGATTTTTTAGAGGTTTAACAGGTTTAATGATTGTTCAAAGTGTATTATCTGCATTTTTAGTCTTATTTATTTATTTACTCTTCATATTTAACACCGTTTTGCCTGAATTGGCTGGTCTGGTCACACGAGTAGCCATAAAAGCATTCTTAACATCATGGTTCTAATCTGTGACCAGTTTATATCAGCACAGACCTTTAATAAGGCTTAAGGGATTACTGCATCTGATCAAATGAAACACTTCAGCTTCTTCCATCAGCCTAAAGACTTAAGGA
This sequence comes from Parotocinclus haroldoi, assembly GCA_034779995.1. Lineage (NCBI taxonomy): Eukaryota > Metazoa > Chordata > Actinopteri > Siluriformes > Loricariidae > Parotocinclus > Parotocinclus haroldoi. The sequence goes on from JAUZST010098745.1 coordinate 9,384, forward strand.
AAAAAAATAAAGATTACGCAAAATGGCAGTGTCTTGTGCAGAGTTGGGTTGTTTACTCTGAGCACTTGAGTATCAGATCAGTATGGTCATCAGCTAAAACTCAAATACTATTCTCATAGCAAAAAGGAACTCCTAGTTACAACAGGAAGATGAACCACCAGTACTGGCTGGACATAATTAAGGATGTCAATTGGTAAGATTTTATTGATACCAGTGCCATTATCGAGTCTGCTTATCGGTGAGTTTAACCAAATTCCATTAATAAATCCTAATCAACGTTCTGTGTGAAAAACAACAGTAGCGCTCATCACTGTGCCTAATTACATTACAACAATAAAATGTATTAAATGTATTAATTTGGGCTTTGCCTGCAAGTGTGGCACCAGGAGATTTACCCTCCGTAACGGACATGCTGCTCAACCCAGTGTCAAATACATGCCATTCCTGGTGCTTTAACCCATGAAATTTGAAAAGTGTTTCCACCCTCACTTGCAATGTCTGTGAAACGCTCATTTCGAGTAGCATTGCTGCCACCTTTCTTTGTGAAATCTAGCCATGCTTTGAATTTTTTCTTCGTCTCTGGGATGGCCCTTTCTTGCGGCACGTTTCCAGCCGTACATAAGCAGTGTTTTAACGCCATGATATAGGAGGTTGTTTTGTGCAACGTGCAACTGTTAGAAAGGCATGGAGGCATTGAAAAAAAAAGGAAAAACCTAAATTTCAAAAGGCACAGGATTGAGATAGATACGACAATTTGAAAACAGTTCTTGATTCTCATCCTTAAGCAAGACACCACATTCAAGAGCCATTTTTATTGACAAATTGTAAACTTATCTAAACTAGACTTATCTAAATCTACTATGGTGTATTTTTAAAAGTACTGATTCCTGGCCAGATGTTTAAACCTGTGATTTCAAAAATTGATTATTCATTTACTTTAATAAGTGAGTACTTTTATTTAGAGAAGTAAAGAAAACATGCCAGCATACGCAGTGAAAAAGCATAATGAATAACAAGATTATGCGGTTATAGATTCAGATTCATATTTGTCCGATTTTTGGACGTGGTTGCCTGTGATTAACAATAATGCCTTTATTCCTATGAACAGTTTGTTTATTTAAATGTTATTTAAAGTCGCTTTTGCCCTCAATCAAGGAACAAGGCTGTGTCAGTCGAATTCACAGTGGGCCAATTTAGAGGCACCAATTAACCTAAATGTACCTCGAGTAAGCAAACACAGACTGGACATGAAAGTCCACATAGGTGAAGTGTAAGCTTGGGATCAAACCGATGAACTCTAGAGCTGCAAGGTGACCCCGCTCACCGCATGCACCACTGCTCCACCCCTCCAGGGACAGATTTAAAAAAAAACAACAACACCATCAACATTTCCATTTCCACATTTTCCATTTCAATGTGTTGTAACATCCCCATCAACGTCCTAAAAGCACCTGAACAAAGACTTAATCATGGTAATAAATTATAATATCCATATCATTTCAGCCACCTCCAGTTATGTGTAATATTTTTTAAACCAGTTGGCTTAATATCCAAGGTAGCTCCAAGATGTTGAAATATTCCGCAGCAGAAACAGGTCACATGTCAATGGGGGCGCAATAATGAGCAGCCACCTGCTTCACAAAGCTTCAGCTCGTCCTCATAACAACTCCGTCTCAAAAACAGCTGTTACTGTTGTTTAGGACCACTGTTGTGACATTTCAAGACTCTTCACAGTTCAAAGTCGGTGAGACTTGTTTTGGAAAAGAGTGACCAAATTTAGCCAGAGGCGGATTTTCCTAAATAAGGTGAAAACAAACCACAGGCCCGGGCAGACAAGACACGAACATTAACGGACTAAACGGACTCATTAAATAAAATAATAATACACACTCTGCCTTATAATAGTTATGTAACTAATACTGTACACAATACTTACTCTTAAAGCGCCATCCTGGACGGAATTTGGACTAAATGACTAGAGTTAGAGCTGATGTCATGTGACTCGGTAAAGCTTCACACACAGGCCGCTTATAATAACCGACCATCCATTAGCAAACACTCTACACACTCAACAACAAAAACTAAGACACACAAATCTGTATTGACATTTAAATATGTTTAAGGATCGATTACTAAACATATTCTTTAGTTTCGTGAGTTAGGTGGCTCGATATCAATAAGCAGCTGTCACTAAATGACAGCTATCGTTAGCTTCTTGGCTTAGCGGTTTGACACAACGATCGTCGTAACGTAAGATTTAAATCGTATACAATCCCTATAAATGGTTTTTAATTTGTGAGTTGGGATTTATTTGCATAATGTACAAGTCATGACTTGTGAGTTAGGTAAATAGCATACTAAATAGTGCCCAACTGACGCTTCCCTGAAAGACCATCGGCCCATTTAGCTAGCTGGCTGCGTGCTAACCTGCTAAACGAGCCAGACGAATAGAGTCTGATGGAGATCAAATTGGACTTTCATTTTTTAAGATCGTAAAAACAGCCTTAACGACTTAATTTAATGACTAAACGACTGTCAAATCAGCGAGGCAGCGAAACTTGCACTAGTACGAATAGGAGCAAACGTCAACATAAAAATAAAGTCTGTGATGCATTTCTCACTATGTGCTGTAACATTTCACAATGTAGTCATTTTTTCTTGCATGTAACGCACAGTGCATAATTAACTTGTGAACAATTCAATATATTCTTACAGCTGATGCTCTAAACTCGGGGTTACTTTGCTCTAAATGGAGGCTGTACTCTTTTTGCTCAGGCGTAAGTTTTATCTAAACATCTGGACCGTGTTTTGCCCTATACTGGCGGACTGCAGATTGATCCTGCTGGCTGTATCTGCTCTTATTTAGAGAGAAAACAGCTACAGTTTTAGACTCCACTGTGCGTTTTTATCTCGGCGGGTTTTACTGCGTAATGTACAAGTTTATTTGGGGAGCGGGGGATAGAGAGAATGCATTTTAGAACGAAAAGTCGGGTCCTAACTCACCATGCCGGCCGACTCTCCTCCGGTTCCGAGTGCGGATCCGTCCTGATTACAGGCTGTGGGTCTTGGTTCCTCAGCCGCACAGGTTTTGGATCCCGGTTCCTCCTCCCCGGGGGTTTTGGGTCCCGGTTCCTCCTCCCCACAATCTTTAGGTCCCGGTTCCTCCTTCTCGTAGGCTTTGGGTCCCGGTTCAGCCTCCCCGCGGGCTATGGGTCCCGGCTCGGCCTCCTCCTGCAGTGGCTCTCCGGCCTGGTCTGAACTCATCGGCCGCTCCTGGCTTCACTTCTCCTCCGTCCTTCTCTCTCCGGCCTCTCCCACGTGTGTTACTCGCTTTTCTGGGTAATCAGCTATCTAATTAGAGAAATACGGCTTCCGATCTAGAATCTGCAGGTGCACGTAGCGATATAACCACTGACTGGTCTTCCTTCACTCACTCAGCAGGCTGGAAGACGAAAAAACCAGGAGCTACAGACCGGGCTAGCTCTCCTGCTAGCTAGCAAGCTGGCTATCAATGCATCGATGATTATATGCAGCAAACTCTGACTGGCTGGACGAAAACGAGTGCAAACGTAAGGCTGGCTTCTATGCGATTTCCGTCACGAAGAGCACAAGCGCCGATGGCATGCAGTTAATTTCCAAAAACGCGGACACACAGGGGACACGCACTTCTACCTAAGAGAGGGGAGACATTAATGCGATCCGCCACCGTCCCGTCTTCCACCACGACCTCCCCACGCACTCTGAAGTCTCCTTTAACATCCGGTTAACGTTAGACTTCTGACAACGGCTGAATTCAAAATCACTCGATTTACCCTATATAGGTTTGCTAAATACCACGTATACTGAAAACTTATACAGGCTATGTAGTGCACTCTGCTCACAGTGATGTTTATTTGAGATTCAGCCGTCAACAACCGGAGCAGTAATTTGTAAAATAAAAGTACCAAGTGGTTACGTTTATTGATGATGTTGAATTTCTGAACGACCGCAATAGGTTCATAGTTTAACAACTAATATGATTTAAATAAAATGAACAACTTGGTGTAACAGAAATTTAGCAATAAGTTTATTGACGATTGATATCAAACCAGACATAAACAAAGACAGTTCAGGTGTACCGGAGATTTCGGTTATTTCTGTCCTCCTTAAGTGAACTCGTTCATTAGTATTTATTTTGTTTGTTTATTTGTATCGGTTATGTCACACAATCTGGATCTTTGCCGAACGCTATATAAATTAGCTATATTTCAGATCAGAGTTAATTAGTCTGTGCTTTATTATGGGAACAACTGGCTTTCCTGTGGTATGTTGCAGCAAGCTAGAAATTCCACCCTGTATTTTACTGTATAAGTATTTAAAAAAAAAAAACACTACAGTAATGCTGGTGATGTATTTTAGTGTAACCATTATATCTAATATGTTTCAGCTATAGAACAGGGAACTGATTGACCTGGAGCTCTGGCAAAAGTGGTGCCCCCTCTGTAGATTACACCTCAGACATGCTGGTGATGTAATTTAACATATGCATTATATACAAGTTTTAGCTATTAGAAAAATACTTGGTTCCCACATTGTTGCTTTACAAATAAATACGCATACTGTAATATACAGATATACAAACCATTTCACCCACAGTTCCCGGTAAATCAGTTCCCCAGTTATCTCTTTCTCTATATCTTTTATTTCGACATATATTTTCCTGAGAACAAAATTCCTCCTTAGCCCTGTTATTTTAAATGAGACAATTTCTGTTTTCAATAGATATTTTGTTTGGCAGGGTATCCTATCACCAAGTCAAGATAACAATCCAAGGTTCATTGTAGGTGCTCTCATATAATTAGCTTCTAATATCTTAAATTCAAGGCTAAATCTATGACCACATCATTGTCTTCTGGGTTAAATTTGATTACACATTCCCATTATTTTTTTCCTGAAGTTTTAAATGAACCAATCACAGCCAATCATCCCAACATTCATTTTTAAAATTGCAGGACTACATGTCTGTTTAGGTATCAATCCTTTAAATTAATACAACTTTTATACACCTCCTTTTAATTTGAGATAAAAGACAACACGTTTAAAAGCCAAAGTCACGAAAATGTTGTCAAATTAAATTATAAAATGCAAATGTCGGCCCCACTACTCAAAACATACTTCATAGTTTGTATAATAGAATACAGAGGATGGTGAATTTAAGTTTTAGAAATCTTATTAACCTATTGAATAATACAGCCTGAACACGTGCCCTGGACAGGGTGCCAACCCTGACTTTCCCTCCCTTACACATGGGAAATAATGTGATATCCAACCATGTGATGCCTTAAAGCCATGTTTTCCACGCTTTTCTTTAATACTTGTAAGGAAGTGCTATATGGCACTGCTGGGGCCCAAACCCAGGTCACCGCAAAACCGATTCTCCACCTAGGAAAAACAACACCCAAACAGCAGCAGCAACAAAAGCATGAATCTATTTTTATTTTAACCTCATGATCTCTTATTGCCAGATTTCAGTGCCATTATAATTACATTATCATCCTATTTATTAACCAGAGTAAGAAAGCACGCACAAAAAACGTCAACTACCATCTGGCAAGCGATTATAGTCAGTAGAAACAAAAATACTCTTTTGAACAGCTGCTTTGCAGGAGCTGTAGCAATTATCATAATTTTTAAAACCACACACTTACCTTTCACACATTACTTTCAGGACTGTTAATATAAGGAATATCCAGTCTCTTGATTTAAGCATCACACACACACACACACACACACACACACACACACACACACACTCATTTAATTATTAAAAGCTCCATGCTGTCCTTACATGTCTTTTAAATTGTTCTTGGCAAACTAGAGTCATTCGTATTACTCACTGTAAAATACCAGAGTTGATATTAATATCTATTTTATACTTAACTTTTTGTTTAAGTTTGATTTTGTACAGTGAGTTTACCAACAGGACATTATCACGAACCAGATTTACAGAAATCCAGATCTAAGGCCCAAATGAAAAGGTGACAATGACAAGGCAAAACTCTCTGATATGGCAGTGGTAACCAGGATCAAAACATGGACTCCTCGAGAGCAGACAGTAAGATTTTTGATATTATATATTTGATATCTACTCAGCCTCTCAGTTCTGATCTACTGCCTAATATGGATAAAGCACGTTTAGGTTTTGAGAACACCACGTAGACGCAACAGTTTAGTTCTCCAGCAGGCTTGGCCACAAAAAGTGTGGAGGATGTACAGTACACACAAAGAGGTAGTACCAATCCATGACCACAAGAGGTCTCATATGTCGCCCATCATACAGCCACGATAGCTGGTCGCAATTCAGAAACCTTTAGTCACCTAAGCAACAAATACATTACAGTCAAAGCGATTAACTGGACTATATAGAGATTTTGTGATTCTTTAAATGTTAAAGGATTGGCACGAGACTGTGAAATCTGTCTATAATTCGTGAATATTTAGTGACATGACCCATGTCCCTTCCTGAATGCTGAGCAGAATTACAAGCCATGCTACAAATTCACTACAGGCACTACATTTCCCACAGGGCCCCATCAACTTTCCAAAATCTTGAGAAGCTAACCAGTCAAAGTAAGTTTGTTTAGTATTTCTCATGGAGTAATAGACATCTGCAAATATTTAAAAGAAAGCTAGCCGCATTGCGGGCAAGGCAATGACAGCCCGTAGCTATATAGTGTGGTCAACCACATCATATAAAACATCTGTCTAACATGCAAATGAACAGAGGTTAGCTTGCTTCTCACGTTTTCAGTGTGACTAATTAAGGACAAGTATATGTTTTAGCTAACAGGGTTCCCAGTAAGACCTTGAAAAAACCACCCCATTATTTTGTGCTGCTCCTATAGGCTACTAGTTTAGTTAAGATTTAAAGAAGAAACACTTGATTCTCATTTGTTTATACAGATAGCTTGTATTAATCAAACTATTGAACTGATAATACTTTCAAAGATACCACAATTCTCCAGAGAGAAGCAAAGAACCAGAACCAGAACCAGGTAAAACTACAGGGTGAGCCAAAAGTCACAGGACTTGTCACGTGCTGCGTTTGCTTTCGCGAAGGCTGCAAAAACCATAGTGGAGAATTCTTTGTCGGTAGCTTTCTTCAGATGATCACTACGTGGCTTGTCATCCACAGTGCTGATTTTTCAGATTTTGGTTATGAGGGATGTAAGTGTTATGTGAAATTGGTGTCTTTCTGGGTGTCAGTTGTTGAAATCTGCGGCTATAATATGGCAGCTGCGTTCACCGAACGGCAGAATCATCAATTCCATTTTCCATCAACAAAAGTATTTGAATTGTGTGTTGATAACTTTTGAACCACAAAAGATACTGGAAATCTGATTGCACAAGGCGATTTCTGAGACAAGTCAATTGATGCTCCATAAGATAAGATAACCTCCTTCCCACTGGAAAAACTTGCCCCTAATCCAATATGGTGTTTTTAAATATATTCCTCCTCACCCACTACTTGCTTCAGATATGTCATTTTCCCTTTTTTGTATTTACTTTGGACACACTCTCTATAGTATATGAATACTTCTCCCAGTTCTATATAATGTTGTATATGAAATTGTTCTAATTGATATTTCTCATACAAACGCAAAGAAGCTAGCTTAGGAACGAATCCAGTTTATTTTTTATGAGCCAAATTAGACAAAAAGGAAAATATGACAAACAAAGAAAACAGGTTTCGTGACATGAGCTTGCAAAAGCACTTCACTTTAAAGGTTGTAATCAATGAATAATGCAGCCTTTTCTATGTGGGCAACCTGCCTGTACCTTGTATCACACAGACTCAAGCCCAAACCAGGGGAGCATTGAGATTCTTATTTACGTTTAGTCATTTAGCAGACGCCCTTATTCAGAGTGACTTACAATTAAGAGAGTCTTACAAGCCAAACAATTGTGGGTTGAGGTCCTTGCTCAAAGATCCAAAAGTGGCAGAATGACAGAGGTGAGACTTGAACCTTGAAACTTTTGATCCTTCAGTTTCATGGCCCAATGCCTTAACTGCTAAGCCACAGCAGTGATTTAGAGGCCGACTTCGGAGCCTCTTGTGACAAGGAAACATCCGGGAAACATGCACCTTCAGTTGCCAGAGACCACACATCTGGGGACACACATTGGACGTCTGGTTCCAGTAAGTCAACAGACTTCACAATGGCAGGAAACCTCAGGCACCTGCAACCTGATCTCCCCAGTGATGGCATACAAACCAGAGCTGCTATGCACTGGAGTGCTGATTCTCAATGCTGAATCACCGTGGATTATATCCCACCTCTGTAAGGGTAAAGGTCAGGTGGCAATTCAGAAATTGCATTCTGTTGTTGTGTATCCTCAGGACCCTGCCTCTGTGTGTCCTCATTACAGGAGACCTGTCTATCGAGTGGTCTCTGTCGTCCCTTGTGTATGGTCACTAGGTAACAAGACAGCGATGCTTGTGTAATGAGTCAGGATTTCCTCATGAGCAGGTTGGCACCTGCTGTGCATCTGTCCATATGTGTGCATATATTCCAATTTGCCAGAGGATTTCAAGTCTCAATACCCCTCAGGGTGTTTGTAGATCCATGTAATGCAGAGGTGGCCAGCTTTGCTCCCACATTACACAGGCACACTTCTAATGAATTGAATGCCCTGTGATCATGATATTTTATTGCGATGTCATATGTTACATACTTGGATGCAATAAAATATTCGGCTATCTGCTCATTAACTAATATTATTTATCACCAATATGTAGTAGTACATGACGTCTGTATACATAAACCTAATAGTCATCAAGTGTCTTTGCTTCAAGGTTGCACAGTAGAGGCTTTGGCTAAATCAATGACTTAACAGCATAATAAATGATTAACATCTGACCCTTAATGCTTAGCGTTACAGTCCCTCTGTCATGTCAGTCCTTATAACATTTTACCAGACAGTGCAACTGGAGCTCTCTTGCTGATAATGTGCTCCATATGAGCATGCTCCGAAGTGTCAAGGGTAATCTTGTACTTAGCCAAGATCTTCATAATCGGCCTCAACTTTAACCACCACTGGTTCCTGGGAATACGGTGCCTGAACAGGAGCAGCAGGAAGAGAGGGTGAGAAAGAGAATAAGATGCATTGTAAGAAAGCTTGCCCTCAAAAGCTCCACGTATAGAAACGATTTACATAAATATTAGGTTGATTCTTCAATTAGGAGACCTTTTATGTCACTAGGTTATAAATTCATGTTAGAAATAAAAAGTTTTTTTATTTATTAAAAAAAAAAAA
>JAUZST010098756.1:0-18679 GCA_034779995.1 Parotocinclus haroldoi
TGTTGCCTCTGTGCAAAGAAATGGACGGATCCTTCTGATGTTGTAAAGAAGGAAGCGACATGACCGAGAGACATTAGTAATGTGGGTAGAAAAGGACAGTTGGTTGTCCATAGTCACTCCCAGGTTGCGAACCACAACAGACCTTGATGATGAATATATAGTAGTAGCATGTAAGTAAGATGCTGGAAACATTCCTCATAGATTTTATTCCATATTGCTGCAATAGCATCACATTGTTTCTACAGATTTGTCGACTGCACTTCCGTGATGCAAATCCCTTGTTCCAGCACATCCCAAACGTGCTCTGTTGGACTGAGATCAGGTGACTGTGGAGGTCATTTGAGTAAAGGGAACTCATCGTCATGTTCATGAACCCAGTTGGAAGTGATTTGAGCTTTAACATGCTGGAAGTAGCCAATTCTGAGCCTACCATTCAAATGTCATAGCAGAAATCGAGTTTCATCAGTCTAGGCAATTTTTGTTCCAATTTGGTGTAGTGTCGGATGCCTGTTTTTAGCTGACAGGAGCAGATAAAGCCTAGCAACTCCCAGTTTCAATACGTTGTCTGGACATTCTCCTTTGCCTAGAGAATTGCCATTTACTGCCTATTTTCTCTTTTTGGACCATTCACTGTAAACACTAAAGATGGCTGTTAATTCAAAGTCTTAAATCTCTTCTGCAGCATGGACCAAAATCTCCAAAAGGGTGTGATTGTTTGAAGTGAGAAAGTATCCATCCATGATCTTCTGCTTAATCCACACAGGGTCACGAGCCAGTCCGTGCCCATTTGGCAACTCACAGTCACGCACTAAAGGCCACTTTAGAGACACCAATTAACCTAACACGCATGTCTTTGGACTGCGGGAGGAAACCAGAGTAAACCCACGCAGACACCGGCAGGACACACAGACTTCACACAGAGCTCAAACTTGATTTAACTATGAGCTCTGTCCATATATTTAGCACTCAACAATATACCGAAAGTAGCATACTGGATAAGCCAAAAAAAAAACTAAATAAAAGCTTTGTTTGATGATAAATAATACATGCTCTACGTTATTCCGTGTTTCAGATCTATAATTCATATTTCATATTTAATTGAACAAAATTGAGTGTGCCATTTCGACAGTAGGTGTCCCACTGCATCAGTACTCAAAAATGTCATTTGTGTTTGATAGTTTCATATTTTCTTTATTAAATTGTGTAAAACACAACCTGAGCTTTTAAAATTAGATTATTATATATGACATTAATATTATAGTATAAAGCGGCAGAGAACCTTACATTCCCGAAACTGTCACATTTTACCCATCTCTGTCTCTTTTGAAACCATTTCTGTTTTAAGGAGAAATCTGTTTCGGTTAATAATCTGGCTCGTCTCTCACCCAAGCTTTAGAACGTTTGAGGGCAGTTTGCGACCCAAGTTCATTTAAAAATACATTTTATTGCAATATAAAACAGAAAGTTTAGTAAGTCCTCCTTATACTCCTCCCTGTTTTGTATCGTTTGTGAGTAATGACAGCATCGGTCCCTGCCCACTGTTCAAATATAAAACCCGCCGAGCCACTGCCTCACAGACTGATTTCTCCATTTCTACATCAACCGGAGCCATGATTTGGACAATTCTTGTACTCTTTAACGCTATTTTGTTCTTTTTCTTGCTTTCTAATCGCACACGGTAAGTAATACTCCTTCAATTTAGGTGTTAACTGCACCAGCTGCAATTCTAAACATTACCTGATTTTAGTTTTTGCTCTTTGTGAGACATAACCAGTGTTAAACTAAGAGCGAGTTTTTGTATTGTTTTTACTATTTGAAAATAATGTTTTATTATAAAATCAAAAACCTATTTATTGCCCTCAACGACCATTACTAGACTAAAGACATACTACAGTAGACAACCATTAAATTTCGTAATGTAATTAATTTGTTACTGGCTTAATTGTTTATTTAACCTAATTCTATCCATTGTGTATGTGGTATAGCATGATTGCTACAAACAACAGACTAGAAAAATCTTGAAGACGCACTTGTAATGGAGGTTCAAGGGTTATGTCATTGAATGTTTCATATATCCCATGTAGTACGAAAACAGTATTTGAATATAAAACTTAAGATGAGACATGTGTAAGTGTTGTTTTAACCAACCTTTGATGCTGAAGCAATTATGGTACTTTAAACCCACCTGTGTCCAGACTGAAACCATTTTGAAAAATACGACCAAAAAAAATAGTTCCATTTGAAAGAGTATTTTAAATTGTACAGATTGATCTAAATAAGTAAAAATCTTTAGAGAAATGTGTGTCAGAACACTTGCAACCTGCATTTGACTGTCCAGGCACTTCCATTATAAGTGAGCTAAAAGCATCTGATTCAACAAATATGAATGATAAACTTTATAGAAATCACTGTTGTGATTTCAGGGCAAAACGAGAGCCACCTTTAGACAAAGGAGTTATTCCATGGTTGGGACATGCACTAGATTTTGGAAAGGATGCTGCAAAGTTTTTAACAAGAATGAAACAGAAACATGGGGATATTTTCACGGTAAGAAGTTATTTTATTTATTTATTTATTCATATATTAAATGTATTGACGTTTTGGGACATTGAATAATCTCTAACCCAATGAGTAAAGCCAGCTTTTCGATTAATATGTTTACGGAGAAGCCAAGTCACTGGGGATGTACTCGTAATGCCGGTCCCAAACCATAACGAATAGATTGTGTCGCGAAGAGCATCTGACATTAAACACTTTTTTCATTCCTGGAAAGCATTTATGCTTTTATTCTATTTCCACACTTTATATTTTAAAAATAATATTTTTCCTAGATCCATATATGATTTAAATCATACCAGTTGTATAATAAGACAATTATTTACACACGTAGTTATCAACCCTGTTTCCCTATGGAAATCAAGTATGCGATGGTGCAAGGAAATACCATCATGGAAAAACATCCTGGGTAAAATCTCATAGCTTAATTTACGACAGAAGCTTAGTCAATTCTCATTGCACTGGAATAAAATAAAAGAAACCTTGTGAAATGCCCCATGTACCAAATCAAAGAATCACTACATAGTAACAGAAATCTCCAGCTGTAATTTCACCAGGAATGTTTTAGTGCCAGGTTAAATAAAACAGAAAGTACATCTATAGAAACAGCAGTAAAACATGCACTAGCCAGGAAATAAATAAAGGAGCTGGAATGGCTGTTAATCAACAACAGGAAATATGAGGAAATCATCTTTCAGACTTCAATAGAAGGTAGTGAAATTCATTGTGGTTTGCCATTAAAATGATTACATTAGTATGCTATGCTAGATAATAAAGTGTTCTTTATATTATTTTTAGTTAATATTTGCAATAGCCAGTAACTGCTTGCCTGATATCTTACAGGTTCGTGTAGCAGGACGCTATGTTACTGTCTTGCTAGACCCCAATTCTTATGACTCTGTACTTCAAGATCCAACATCACTGGATTTCACACGCTATGCTCAAGTGCTGATGGACAGAATTTTTAATCTGCGGCTTCCAAATTATCAACCAGACACAGAGAAGGCCATAATGAGAAGGTACAACATTATATTCATTGCATAATTGAATTGATCCCATTTTTAAATTCACCCTTTGGTTTCCCTGTGATTAAAAAATTGGTTCTACACCTGTTTTATCATTTATAAAGCCAAATCTTAATTTGAAAGGGGAACAGGTCTCTGAGTGTTGAATTATTGAATCACACCCAAGAAACTAAAGACATCATGGACTTACCCAATCAAGTATGTTTTTACTTACTGTCATGATGTTGTAGTGGTAATTTGTTTCTATTTTGAGCTTGATTAGCTACTTTAAAGCAAGACATTTGGAGGGCTGATTTTCCAAATATATAAACCGATACTTGTGCCCTGTAACCATAGCAACTGTGATCACTCTATGCAAAAGTGCTCACCTGAATATTTACATGTCATGCTTTTTCAAGAGATTTGCCAAAGACACTGGATACATATTTTAGAATCAGTGGTTCTAAAGGTTTTTGGCTATATTGTTAGTAGTTTTTTTTCTTATGGAAAAGTACATAAAACATTACTGATGCAATAGTTACTCATATATTGAATATCTGTAACCCAATGAATGAATGTACATTTCTTAATGTAAATACCCTATACACATATCTTCTCAGTTTTTCTCGATTTTCTCAGTCTTACAGGACAGGCAAGGTGCTTATCACCTGTAGCCCTGAGCATTGAACTACACTTAGGTCTAAAGAAATGTCCAATTTGCACTACAATGCAATGTAAAGAGATTTCTGAGCTAATATAACCTACAGGCCAATAGTCTGGCTTCTCTGGTTTTAGCTAAAGTAGTTTAGTGCTTTAAGTCCTTCTTATCTACAACGACTTACACTGGAAAAAGAACAGAATCCAGTACAAGGGGTAGAGGGTTGCAGGCCTTGCAATAACCAACAGAGGCAGTTTGATGGTGCAACCCTCCCAACAATAGCTTAGAATCTTAACTGCCAAATTTTCACCAACCACCACCCCTTAATAGCCATTAATGGTAACAGATCACTACACAACTGAAAAGCTAGCTAACAAATGTGCTATTTAGTTATATCTCAAACCCTGCCCCTGTAGAGGTGCTCTGTCTCAAATTATCCAAACCCTGGCCATTACTGGAAACTAGATCTAAGTTGAGTGAAACTCTGGGCACAAGGGTGTATGTATAAATGTAGGATAATGTTATTGCAGGCTGGTAATGGACTTCATGGCAACTGTTTTTATGATTTTTTTCTATTTCAAAGAATATCGTATAAGGATGTGTTCTAAATAATTTGTACAATCTGTTCCCTATAATCAGATAATACTATTTATAGTATGTAGACTAGGGAATAGTGAAAAGTGGACTCGGACAGCATTGTGGGTGCTCCACAGAATCAAGTCGGTGTTAAATTTATTATCGCTTTACTATTTTGTCAGGGCAGTGTGTAAAAGTCAGATTGTGACTCAAAATCAAGTTTAAACATGTAAAGTGCATTCGAGTTAGTACTGCATGCTCAACCTTGTATTTAAATGTTGATCTGATAATTACATTTCACCTCAACAATAAAAAATACATTCTGTTAACCTATGAATCTTGGCAAACAGGTGAGGGTTTATTTTAGAGCTTTGTTTTTTAAAATATGGGCCTAGTGAAAAAAAATGCACTCAGAGGGAACCTCCGAAATATAATAATTATTTTGAGACTCGCCCTATTGTCGTGCCATCCTACGCACGTTCTTAAGGCGTGGCATGTGATGACATTTCACTGTGTAAGTGCATTCTCTGTTTGTTTTGCTGTTATCTCAGGTAACACCCAAGTCTAAACAAATCTTATTACATCAGAGGTAAAAGTTACGCAGAGAATCCTGAGAAGCACTCTTAGAAGTAAATTCTGTTAAAAACTGTACTTTGAATTTGGGAGGATTTCCTGAGGTACCATGGACAATTTGGACAGACAGACAAAAAAGCATTGTGTTTAACCACAAAAGAGGTCTTAAATTTGCTTTGGCTTTATTTAAATTGAGTCTATGATGAGCAAAGATGGGCAGAGGATGTAAAAAATAAGATGTTGAAATGAAAATTGGAGAAATACCTTTGTGCACAAACCTAAACTAGACACCCCTTATCTCTGATCACTGAGACAGCATCACATCTCAAGTGGAGTCATTCATCACTAGCTGGTACAAACCACATACTGAAAACTTTACTGTGCAGAAAAGAAGCCATATTTGAACATTGTCTGGAAGTCCAAACATCAGGGTTTGTCATGATATGGGGCTTTTTCAGTGACAAAATTATTTTACCCTTTTGTGATGGCAGCATTGATGCAGAAAACTACATCGAGATTTTAGAGCAATATATTCTGCCTTCATGATGACAGGGACATCCTTCCTTTTTTTTTTAGCAAGACAATGTAAGACCACATTCTGCACACATTCATAGGCATGTACAGGACTGGTCTGCCTCCAGTCCTGACCTGTCCCCCATAGGGAATGTGTAGAGAATTGTGAAATGAAAAATAGAACTCCAGACTTTTGTACACCTTAAAATTTATTTGTAGGAAGCATGGAAGAAATTACTCCTGAACATTTAATCACTTGTTTTCCAAAAAGTGCCAAAATGTTGTGTTATGAGAAGGAATGTATTGATGTATATTAACAAATAATATGTTGACAAAACATACAATATAATGGGTGCATATTCTCTCCAATTACACTGCTCACAACATTTTGCGGCTATTTCATTAAGGGATATTTCATTTTGAAGTATCCCCTAATTTTGATGAGCAGTATAAATCGTCAAAGTAAATGTAAGATGACACTACAATTTTTTTTCCTGATTTAAGGTTGTAACCTTTTTTTTTACTGTTGAAGCCAGTGAAAATGGGACATATAAATCAGGGAACCTGCCTCCCTAACCCTTTGCTATCTGCAGTCACTTTCAGGGTGAGAGTTTGTCGTGCTTAAACAAAGTCATGAAGAACCACCTTCGAACTCTGCTGACATTGGAAACGGAGCCTCAAACATACACCACCGAGTGGAAAGAGGATGGACTGTTTCATTTCTGCTACAGTCTCCTATTTAGGTATATCATTTTTAGGCTTAACATTTAAGTGGCCAAAGCGGAAGAACTAAATCCACTTTTGTAAACTGTTTATTCACACAGGCTTATACCACATGATCGTGTTTGTAAATAGAAGGCATGAGGAAGGTCGGAAGTTTTAATAGAATCACGAGTGCAGAAGACACAGGAGAAGTGCACTCACAAGTGATTTTTATACTCCATGAAATGTTTATTTACTAGCTTTGTAAATGTCTGCTTTTAAAAGACACGCATAGTGTTTATTCTGTTTAGTAAATAACAATAAAGTAATACAAATATTTGCACAAGAAGGCATTAGTAGTGTGCATGCCCACGGTGTAGTCTTTCAGTCACTGAAGTGTATCTCCATGTCTTCCAGCCTTCTATTGACAAACATTGGCATCTGAGGTATAAAACAAACCAATAGATCATCCAAAGTGTCCAAAGAAAGATTAGTTTATCAAGATTTGTGATTATATGGTTTAACGGTTTTGTTTTATATTTATTTTGTTATCTCTCTCCATTTAGGGCTGGATATCTAACACTGTTTGGAGGAGAACAAAATAATAATTGCACAGATGCTGCCCAAGTCTATATGGAATATAAGAAATTTGATGAACTCCTGATTAAGATGGCTCGTACCACACTAAAGTCAGGTTAGTTAATCAGTCGATTTTAATAAATTAATTCCAGTTCAATAAACTGCTTTCATTATGAAGTAGGGTTTGCCTTAACCATTGCAGTTCCATAATATGTTTTATATTCAATTGTATAAATAATTTTGTTTAATTAATTATAGATTTAAAATTGACACGTAGTTAATTGATTTTCCTGGGAGCTAAACTATCAATGTCCTATTTATTTATTTGGTCTGGTATTCTAGATCAGAATATTGATCCAAATTCTATACTATACTATGCTAAATTTTTAATGATAAATTAATAGTATTTTTGTATAGTCCAAGCACATGATTAATCCATTTTCAGAAAACCAGCAACAAAATTAATATGGTTCCCACTTTAAAAGCCAATGAGTAATCCTTTATATTCTTATGAGTGTATAGTAACATTGTATGAGGCATGTGATATTTGGATTATACATATATTTATTTTCTAATCATTTTCAGTAGTCATACCATATCTAAGGAGTGCCATCTCCAAACAGTTTGGTGTGATGTCAGCGTGCTTGTATTTTGTCAGGCTGGTTTCCATAGCATCTAACCTCATTACAACACTGTCACATGAGACCAGCAGTGACGCCCTAAAAAAACCAAAGCTATGTTGGAAATCTATTCATTTCCATTACTTAACGATGTATGATCTTGTTAGCTACTGTCATGTCAGGTCATGTCACGTCACACCTGTTGTTTGAATGCGATCTGTTATCAGTCAAGGCTGAGTTATTTCATCTCTAACCCAGCTTTTAGGCGGAATTCGACCAACCAGGTTTCCTGAACTATTTTATCTGTCCACATTCCCTTACTCAGGACAACCTAAGGATCTGCCTTAGTAATGTCAGACTATGTTTTTCTCATTTCTCACACTTTCCCTTGGCTGTTCCACATCTGTCTCACTCACCTTGTCATTTGTCACTATGTGTTAATGTCTGACTAGTAACATGTGCAGGTGCTCCTTGTTTGATTTCGGACATTCATCAACTGAGAAGCGAGTCTCTGCCATTTCCTGTCAAAAATATGAATCATCTTAATATTCATTCATGTTTCTGCTTGCTTTGCTTTCATACTTGAAACATAATGCATCATTTAATTTGCTTTCTTAAATCCTACTGTAATCTATCTGTGTAGGAGAGAAGCACACTGCTGGCTCAGTAAAGCAGAGGCTGTGGGAGATGTTGGCGCAGGCTGGATTGAGGCAGGACTCCAGTCTGTGGCTACAGAGGTACAGACAGCATTTGGAGGAAGTCGGTGCTGATGAGGAGACACAAAGAAAGGCCATGCTGCTTCAGCTGTGGGCCACACAGGTGAGTGGGCAACTCTTCCATTAAATGAATTTAGTTTTAAAACTAATTGATCGGGACCCCAGTGCAGTCCTAATTCAAACGTAAACCTTGTCCTGTTGGTGAGTGGCATGGTGGCTCACAGCAAGAAGGTTCTGCGTTCAGTCCCAGGTGAAGCAGTCTGGGTTATTTCTGTGTGGAGTTTGTATGTCCTGTCCAAGTCCATGTGGGTTTACTACAGGCCAAAGACATATATTTTAGACCAATAGATTATTGTGTGCCCTATCATGGTTTAATATTCTGTCTAGGGTTATTCCTGCCATGCGCCCTATGCTGCCAACTAGGCACTTGACTCTGTCACGACTCTGTCCAGGATAAGAAAGTGGATGAATGAATATCATGTTTTGATTGTTTTGCTATTGGTTTTCTTGCACTCTTCATTTATGCTTATTGTGTAAGCCCCGGTTCACAAGCACAATACCTTGTCAGTATTTTACGCCTAATATTAGAGTATGTCTTAAAGCTGGCAACAAAGCACTTCCAGTTACTGTAAATGTAACAGTAATCATGACCTAAAATGATGCAAGTTGGTGTCTCTCAGCTAATGAGTCACAAGCTGGATCCCATCTATTGTGATGTTTTATTATTTGTAAATGGTTTCAAATCTTATTATGGTATGAATTTATTTCAAGGGCAATTGACATGTCTCTGCTTGAAGCTTTTATCTGAGTACTGTCACAACCTAGGATTAATCATTGGCTTATATGCCTAAAGCCGAAATTAAATGAGTAATATATAAAACATAGGTTATATTTCAAAATTACTTAGAAGTTTATTATGCATGATTGTGACCTTTACTTTAGTGTAGCTGAAACACTATTTTTTTTTACAGTTTTAGTGAAACTTTGGAAGGCAGCTTTTTACTTTTGGAGGGTTAATATTTAAAACAACCACTGCACTATTCAGTTCATACAGATGAAAAACCTAAGAAAATTAAACAGCTTATCAGATTCACATTCTATCAATAAACAGAAAATATGGTTTGAAATCGATGAGATGATGATGATGATGATGATGATGATACTTCTATGGATGATCTACTTTAGCTATAGAGCTCAAGCATTTTCCTTAGGCTAAAATGCTAAAGAACAAAATGTGACCTTATTATGAAGAGCAATGTGTTTCAAGCATGCATGTAGCTGGATGTTTTCTGTTTGGTCATGTTACCTGGACAGTGTGTTTAAGTCTAAACAGTAATCATACTGTTTGAAGTACTAAATCTGACCCAGTGGATGACAGAGTTATTTTAAGCATTTTTATCTGCGTGTGCCCTTTGTTTTTTGGAGTTCCAGTGGGACATTCCTTTCATTGCACTCTCATTCTTACGAAAGCACAGTAATATAAGCCACCAAATAGGTAACAGAGCTTGAATAGAGTTCATATGACAAAGATAGTGTTGAACAGCATTCTTTCTTTAAATACTTCACCTAGATACACAAATGATAACAAAACTGAAATCATATTTAAGGCAAAAATAATCTGGTCACTAGTATGGTTACCGCAAGTAAACAAGCTTGTCATAAATAAATTAGTAAAATATACATAATTATGTTGTAAATGTACCATATATTTTTAATGTGTAGATGTGAGGATCACAATATTCTGAAAATCAATTCAGAATTAGCACAATCATTATTAAGAAATATGAAGAATATGGTTTAACTGTGGCTGTGCTGTGACTGATAAAGTAAGGGAAAAATTAGAGGGGCAGCTAAGATGAGGAAGGTTACTCTGAAGGAACTGGAGAAATTTGTGGGAAATATGAGAAGAGTTGGGAAAAGGGTTTTATGAGTGGCAAGTAGAAATTTGATAATCACATTTGGAGTTTACCAAATTGCATGTTGGAGTCTCAGCAGACTTCTGAGAAAATGTAATCTGGTTTGCTGAGACCAGAAATGGCAGTTACTTACAGTCAATACAGGGTTGTGGTGCAGTACTGGGGAATGGTTTCTTTCTCACTCCTAAACACAGACCAAACATTGCTCATCATCCTGAGAACACTGTCCACGCTGCATGACTCTGCCACCACTGTGCGTCACTGTGTTGATGGTGTTTTCAAAAGGATGTGCAGTGTTTGTTTTTGTATAGCCAGGAAGTCTGTAGCCAAATACATGGAAAATACCCCACACTGCATTGCAATGTTTTATTTTCCCGTGAGATGGTATCACTGTGCTACAGCACACAAAAATGAGGGGATATTTCAAAATGAATATGAAGAGCATCAACTTTCTTTGACTTTTCTTGCTTCTTTTTGATCACTTCATTACGTCATTACACTTCTTTTCTTTCTTTGTTAGCATTGTGTATCAAGACATAATCCCAGATTTGAAGATACAAATATATAACAAATTTAATATGGAAAAACGTGCTAACGGTGCCTAACAGTGCTGTGTGGCTAAGTTAAGAATCACAGGTTGGGTGAGGGAATCATTATAGGGATGCTGCAGCAACAACTTCGTTTACGCAGTGAGCAAATGGCCCTTGGTTAGTTTGATATGGTAAAATTCTTCTCCCAAATAAGCTGATCACAACTTCAGAACATGTATCACATACACTAATGAAATAGGAAAACACGCAGATATTTCTGATAGGGAGATTGATTATTTGCAATACCGAGACTGGCCAAAGGAGGGCAGCACAGCACAGCACACGTGAGTGATATGAAGTTAACTGAAGGTGAATAGTATTTGAAAATATTGTTTGTTACTGTACTATCAATGCACATAATATATAGAGTGTCCTATTCATTATTACAAGTCCAATAAAGCTTTAGTGCTTAATTAATCTATGACTGATTATCGGTAGCTGAAGGTTTTTATCCCAGTCATTCAAAACTTTGTGGCTACAGTTATTCGAATCCAAAACATTAAGCAAATGTAAATCTGCAGCCTCACCGGCCCTTGGTGTATAAAATGATTTGTTACCTCTATGCATTTACTGTTCCTCCCTATTACAATACTGTTATGTTACAGACTGTAGGGTTTGTCTTTACCTGAAAACATTATTTATATGGAAAGTTTGTTTAAATTTATTACAGGCCCATGTTCTGAATGAAATGTGTCGACCATAGTAAGGTTCCATAATTTTATCATTCTTCCCCCTATCTGCTCCCAGTGGATGTCCTTTTATAGTAAGTCATTGACTTTGGTGCTGTGAGACTAACCAGAGTTTACCACTACTGTAGCTCATCTCAACAGGCAGCGGGCATATGAAGGGCTCATTCTTTGCTATTTAACCCGTATAATAATCTGTGGTACACTGCCCACTGTTACTGCACATTAATTAAAACTATCTTCAGTTTTATGCGGCCTAATCTACCCATCCATAGTAACTAAATGTGAGTGAAATTTGATCAATTAAATGCAATAGGCTAAATTTCAGGTCTTAACTTAATCTGGATACACAGATGTAATGTTGCATACTGTTCTCTTTAAACAGGGTAATGTTGGCCCTGCTGCATTTTGGCTCCTAGCCTTCTTGCTGACCCACTCAGATGCCATGAAGGCAGTAAGAAAGGAGTTTATCAGTGTCACAGTGCCTGGAACCAAGACACTTGATGCAAAACAAAAGACACCAGTGTTTGGTAAGTTCTACATGTTTATGGCAGAAATACAGAAACAGTGATTTCTCAGTTTTGGCATGACATGGGCTAAGATTCTCTGAGACAACTTTGAAGTAATAGAGTATAAGGTGATAATTGTGTTGTGTCCTGTGTCCTGTGCTCTGTTCAAAATATATCATTATTCTGCTCAAAATCAGGCTGAGGCATGTCATACTATGGCTAAAAACATTAATTTAACATGGCTGGGGGTTCAAGGAGTCAACCCTGCTCTGTGGGATAGTTGTGTGGGAAGGATGCAACTACTTTCCCAGACAATTAAAGTAAAGCCAGTCTTGAATTGATATGAATTTGTGAAAAGGGCCTTTCGTCATTCTTCACCTTCACCAACACATTTAGCCTTCTTGTGACCCACTCAGTTAGGAATTGTGAATTGACTTTGACTGACTACAAAAGCTCATACAAATAAGTATTTATTTAATTGATTATTTCTTTACATATTTGCTATATTTAATATTTTTAATTAAGGAAATTTGTACTAAAAACAAAACAACAGACTTGCTATTCAATTATAATATTCTCTAAATTGTAAATAAGATAAAATAAGATTTATTTGTTCATTTTCCATGCCTGCAAAATCAAAGTCACAGTATCCAGACCTATCCAGCAGCGTTCTTTTGACCTAACACAATGGTGTAGTACAATTGGGGAGAACATACAAACTCCACACAGGAATGCTGAGCAGAGACTCAAACATTTGGAGCTGTGAGGTAGCACTTACCATTGTGTCATCCAGATAAAAAAGAATCTAATCTAGTAATTTCAGTTGCCCTTATTATCTCACAGAATGACCCGTATTATAATCAGTATTATAAAACTATTGACTGTAAATGTGATACAATCCTCACATGCCTTTCTGCTGATGACGTTAGCTCATTGTAATAACGCCCACTATGTGTCACTCTAAACTGTCTCCAGGAGATTAAGCTGACGTATAACACCAGCATGCTCAAAACAGTACAGTAGGACATAGTCATCAAGGTCTGATTCATGTTATAATCATGTCAGTACCAAGTAAAATCCAGAGTGGAAATCAAACTGTAGAAATGAAATACAATGAAGAACACATAGAAACCTAGCTGTTCTGATGCTTGCTAGCTAAGACAGTCTTGTTTTTAAAGACTTGTTTTTCTCAGTGAAGGGTAACTGTATGAGTGCAGAATTGACATGTTTTCACACTGTACTGTGTAACTGTGGTTTATGGCATTTTTATTATCTTCTATAATACAGCTGAAACAGTGATGTAGGCACAAGTAAATAATACTCAGAGAGTCTGGAAAATGGGTGCTATATTATACATCGCAAAATACAGTATGAAAAATATAGCTGTGTAATATTGATAGCAAGAGATTAATCGTTCCTAGGGAGAGGACACAAGCCACCTCACTCATTTTTATATAACTCAAAGTTGTGTTGTTTTGAAGATTGTTTGAAATTAATACCTTTCTACCAGAGGGGACTTTAACTCTTTATTCCAGCTATTTAAGTATATTTCACAAATTAAAATATACATGGCATTTTTTTAGACAGTGCACTGGAGGAGACTCTCCGCCTGACTGCTGCTCCCTTCATCACTCGGGAGGTGCAGAAGAACAAGACACTGCGCATGGCAGATGGACAAGAGTATGATTTGAGGAAGGGTGACCGTGTCTGTCTGTTTCCTTTCATTAGCCCTCAGATGGACCCAGAGATCTACCACGAGCCTGAGGTACAAAAGCACATAAACAAGCATCAAGTTTATTCACTGGCATGTATTACATACTACAATCGAAATCCCTTAAATATAATTGAATTATGTTTATTTTTCCCTTGAAATTATCCATAAAAAAGAAATATCTTAATATATCTACAATATAAAAATACATATTTATTGAACTAAATATATAAAGTATTAAACAAAATGTAACTGAAACATAATTTTCAATTATATTTTACTTTTACAACATATAAGTTGATCAAAGTGTCTAAGAAGTTTCAAGCAGTAATTATTTCCTATTTCAGGAGTATACTGAATGCATGAGGTTACGCAGAGGTCAAAATCACTTTACAGTCAATCACAGTCATTCTTCAACATGGAAGAGACAAGCAAAAACTCAGCTCGTTCATTCATTTGCTTTCTTATCCGCTTGATCCTGGACAGGGTCTCGGGAGAGCCAGTGACTAGCTGGTGCCATTGGTTGCAAGGCGGGAAAAACACTAGCAGGGTGCCAATCAATCATAGGGTACTCACACACTAGGGACACTTTAAATACATACAAATGTCCTTGGACTGTACGAGGAAAGCACCTGGAGTAAACTCACATGTACATGGTACATAAAAACTACACACAGAAAGGACCCAGACTGCTTCATCTGGTATTGAACTTTCTCGCTGTGATATAGTAGTCACGACAAAAACTGTGATGACCTCATAAAGTCATAAACTGCTTTAAAAATAACTACTCTTCTGAAAATAAACTGGAACTGTGTGAAAATGTGAGAAACTTGCCTAGACAAAGGTTTATTGTGCACACTGAAGGGGGTAAAAGAGACAAAACAAATCTCAAGGACCACTGTTGGATTGTTACAGTAAAGTCTTGAGGTCACCAAGATTGACTAGAACTATGTTCTGTGGTCAGATGAAATTAAAATTTTGCCTTTTGGTAACTAATGCTTAATGTGTTTTTGGCATATAAAGAAAGAACAACACTGGAGAAGAACCTGGTGCCCACTGTTAAGTATTGTTGTAAATAGTAAATGCAGGGGTGAGAATAATTATGGAACGTAAATTTGTTAACAATGCTTATTTATTGATGAGCGAGCTCAGAC
Organism: Parotocinclus haroldoi; assembly: GCA_034779995.1. Taxonomy (NCBI): domain Eukaryota; kingdom Metazoa; phylum Chordata; class Actinopteri; order Siluriformes; family Loricariidae; genus Parotocinclus; species Parotocinclus haroldoi. The sequence continues at coordinate 15,064 of JAUZST010098756.1, forward strand.
CAACTTTATAGAAATTAATTTTTCAGTCTCACATTAAGCTAATTTACCAAACGTTTAATTTCTTATGAATGTATTACTCATCTTTACCAGGGGTGCGATAATTGTAGACGAGACTACTGTCTAAACTTCCTTGAATATACAGTCATATTCAGGCTTAAAAGTCCTAGTCATCCAAGTCTCCATGACAATCCAAGGGGATTGTCAGGTTACACGGGGACAAGTCTGTCTGATTCCACATACACTCAAGATTCCAGACTTGCCATGGATTAACCTCTGGAAAGGTTTAACCCACCATACAAGGGCGCCTTGGGATTAACTTGTTAATAGAGGGAAGCTAATTGGCAGAAATGCCTAGTTACATGTCTGCGTCATGGCTACCATTACCCTATGTTAGCTATCAGTTCGGAAAATCTGCTTACCTGATGTTTTCATTCAATGACTCTACCATGGTAACCCCTGATTACTCCCCTGATTTGTTAGATTCAGAATACTGAAAGGACATTACAGGGTGTGTAAAACTTGTCTGTGAAATCTGATTCCTTTGTGATTTCCTCTGCAGAAATTCAAGTATGACAGGTTTCTAGAGGCAGACGGAACATCGAAAAGAGACTTCTTCAAAAGTGGGAGGAGACTGAAGTATTACACCATGCCCTGGGGAGCAGGGTCCAATGCTTGTGTGGGAAAGCCCTTTGCCATCCAGTCTATCAGACAGTAAGTGTCTTCAGAGATTAAAGGACTCTGAAAAGAAAAGCTTCCGCAGCTCAGCTCATCTCTTGCCCCTAAACACCCAGAGCAACAGAGATTAGTCTCATGCTATCTATAGTACATACACAGACTATTTAAAATATATGCTAGTTGTAAGTCTCCTATTGCACACACATTACAGATATTACTATGCCATGTTGTCTTACATGATTGTGCTTTAAACAAGTGACCACTGACACCTGTAGATGCATTAATAAGACATGTCTGTCTTTCTGCTATCCAGGTTCACCTTCATGGTTCTGTCCCACCTGCACATTGAGCTGTGTGATCCTGTAGTAAAAGTGCCCGAAGTGGACGTCAGTCGCTATGGATTTGGAATGCTACAACCAATCAATGATCTACTAATCCAATACAAATGTAAAGATTAGCCAATTTATCTGATAACTGACAGATTAATTTGTGACCTAGTTTTTAATATATTATATGACTGTACATACATCTTTTGTATATTATTTGTATATGGGTTCATGTGTATTAGTTGTGCCAGTTTTCGGGCATATTGCTTCAACTCAATATATTATCTTAATTAAATAAAAACATGGACTTTTATCTACTATGTTATGCATTCTAAATGTTGAAACTCAACCCTTAATTCATCAGTAACTACAGCTCTAAATCAGAAAATTATGGGGCAGTGTGTAAAATGCAAATAAAAAAAATACTCTAAGATACTTCGAGATTTTAAGTGATGTCAACTGGTAATTGTAATCATGATTAGGTACAAAAGCAATGTCCATAAAAGACCGTACATTTCCCTTTTGCACATGCGAAAGTCATTTAAAGAAATAGAAATTTTCATCTGAAATTGTATACAATATCCTACGGCATGTGTATACTGTATATAGCCAAACAAAGATCCATGGCTTAGCGATCAGAGCCAGCTGCTGGAAATAGCAGTTCCTGGAGACCTGGGTTTAAACTGAGATTTAGCTTGCAACATGAATACGGTCAGGTGATGCAGTTACGGATCTATGGACTGGTGCCAAGTGTGACAAGATAGTTGAAAAAGGTGGGGGCTGCCAACATTATGTCAGTACCCAATGCCAATAACACACTCTCTCATACACACACACACACAAACAGGGAATAAACCGAATAGCCTAAATGATAATTGTGCTGCCAAGTTTTTACCTGGACTTAAAATTCAGCAAATGTGGCTTGGCGTTCCTGGGTGTTGCTAATGAAGTGATGAACGATAGATGGCAAATTCAGTCTTGTCCAGAATATTACTGTGCATTGCACAATGATTGGGGCATGCTTTAGTGGTATTACAGCATTCCTGATTGGTCAAGCTATTGTTCTTTATTTATTTGTTTTTCCAGAACAGTTAACTCAATTAATACATTTAAATACACAATCAGTGAGGCACTACACAAATGTTTTATATAATGTTATCTGATTGACTTACCTTTATTTTACTACTATCGCTAAACTAAGCAATAACATATTAAATCATGTTGGATAGGTCCATATTTAACCAAGTGATCATAAGTACTGCAAAAAAAAGTCACATAAATGCACAATTTGCAGGTCATGTCTGCAAATTTAGGCATTTATGTTGATTTGCACATTCCGAGATATTCCATGTTCTGGATACAAGTGTAGGCATAGTCCACATAGAGTCTAGCCCCTTTTTAAGGTTGTTCAAGCACCCGTAAGTTGAGTACCAGTACCCCTAAAAGTAAATGTACAATAGAAATACAAAATTCACTGCTTAAATTGCAAATGGTATGATCCACGATTGCCCAAAATAATGCATAGTTTTGTTTAAAATTGGGTGCACATAATCTCTACAGCTCTGATAATGGAATTACCCTGACTTGCAGTCATTAAAATTGAATTTGGCAGAAACATTAAATGCATATTTTATAATATATGCTTAAAAACCTGTACAAAACTTGGTGAGAGTTTCATAGGTTTCTCAAGTTGAAAGGTAGGGCAGCTGTCCTAAAAGCCAAATTGTATATAATTATAAATGTATTACCTATTACTATAGCAGCATAATGAATTATTTAGATAGCAGCCATAATTACATTTCAAGCTATTTCAACAAATGTAAAGTTGTTTTCAATGCAAAAAATGAATATGTGAAAGATTTTTTTATCCAGATGATACCTTGTCACAATGGCAAGGGTGGACAAGGGTTTATTAACTAAAGTGTAATGGAAATACAGCACTTAAGAGAATAAGTCCAGTCTGCTTTGACAATGAAGCGAAAAACTATACTGCCTAATCAACAGAGAAAACACATAAAGATGAGGATCGTGTCTGAGGTCAGAAACAACTTACTAAGCCAAGGTGCAGTTGAAGTTTTTCAAGCTAAAGATAAACTGCATAGGCAGTATAGCAAGCCCTTTCGATTAAAAAGTGTAAAACTCCACACAGATGGGACCCACACCGGTCCATCTGGGATCGAACCAAGCAACTTTTTGCTGGGAGGTGACAGTGCTACCCATCAAGCCACTGCACAGCCCCCAAATTTCCAAACAAATACAAATAGAGGTAAAGTTGACCTCACAAACTAGAGGCAGTAGTATATTCGTTCCATTCATCTATAGCATAATAAATTACAGAATTAAAACCACCCTATATGACTTGGTTTCCCTTCACACAACACGACTTTCCTTCCCTTCACTACTTTTAGAAACGCAGAGGGAAACTCAAAATGTTTTCTTTGCATTATTTGACATGGAAGTATATCGAAGATAAGATGAAATGACAATATGAGCAAGACACAGAGAGAAAGTCTGTGTGTGTGTGTGTGTGTGTGTGTGTGTGTGTGTGTGTGTGTGTGTGCGAGCGTGAGTGTGTGTGTGTGCGCGCGCGCGCGCGCGATGTTAGAGCCCGCCGC
>JAUZST010098767.1:0-18678 GCA_034779995.1 Parotocinclus haroldoi
ACATTTGGTGCATCATAAAGAGGAAGGTGCGACAAAGAAGGCCCAAGACGATTGAACAGTTAGAGGCCTGTATTAGATATGAATGTCCTCTGTCCCCAGACGTCTGTTGAGTGTTGTAAGAAGAAGGGGGGATGCCACACAGTGGTTAAAAATAGCCTTGTTCCAACATTTTTGGGGATTTGTTGACGCGATGAAATTTGGAAACAACGTTTTCCCTTAAAATGATACATTCTCTCAGTTTAAACTTTTGATCTGTGACTTGTTCTATTCTGAATAAAATATTAGATGTTGGCACCTCCACATCATTGCATTTACTTTTTATTCACAATTGTTTTAGTGTCCCAACTTCTTTGGAATCTGGTTTGTAGATTAACATATTTAAATACCTTATTATTAGGTTCAAGCATGCATTGCATAAAACCCTGTTGTTTTTGCAATGAATTTTCTTTTTTTTCTTTTTTTCCTTCCTCTTCTTTTTCTCCTGCTAAATCAGCAAGTCCTACAGGCATCAAACATGGAGGACATATGTCATCAGTGTGCACCTATGCAGGCAACAAAAATGAAAAACCTGTTGCCTTGCTGCTGGTGCTATAGCCCAGTGTCAATCTTTAAGGTTTATGTCTCATACTCCATATGACGTCGAGACAAAAATCTAGCTGTTCTCAGGAAATCTGTTATATTAGGTAAATGAGATGTAAAGTCAGTTATTGTGATTGAGTAGTAAGTGACATATTCGAAGCATGTCAAACTGGATGAGAGTTCCACAAATTGACTGTTCAGTAGTGTGTATGGTCACCCAAGACTGCCAACATACACTGGCAGCAATGGAAAGGACAGGATCGGTGTAATAATAAGGGGTGTTGTAACCTGCCATAATCCATTATGCATCAGTTTGCATAAACTATTAACCTTCACACAGACCAATGTAAGTTGGTAAGGTCTGTAAGTTGTAGGGATGTAACACTTGGTCAATAGGTAGTAATAACATCCTATTTGATTGCCACTTTTGGCTATTTATTATTAATATTATTATTGTTTTTTATATTAAAACTTATTTAAACTAACTTAATTATTTTAAACTTTAAACGCTAATATAAATGGGCATATTGCAGTTGGCTAATTACAAATTATTCCACTCCACAAGTCAAAATAAATGTCAACTTGTCCCAAAGGTATGATAAGGTGTGGTATGGTTGCTACAGGTATCTATTTTCCCATGAAACGAAAGATTCTGCAGTAAAAGATGCTGCAGTAAAATCCCCCCGATCTGTTAAATCAATTTTAAATGCTAGTGTCTTTTGCATCGGAGGGTCTTTGCATTGCTATGAAACTGCTAACATTGATTTGAGCTGTTCCCTAATCATTCCTTGCACTGAACTCTAGAGTGACTAGTTATTGGGTGTTGTCTTTTTAATTTCCAGTGTTGAATTTGAGGCCATGTTGTCTGCCACAATGTGAAGGAAGCTCAGTTGCTAATAACTGAACTGAACAGAAGGTGTGTGTTATTTGAAAGCAACTACTGTTCAAAGGCTGAATAATTAATCACTAGGGCTTCTGTAGACCTTTAAGTTTAGGCTCTTAATCCTATGCTATATTAAAGGATATATGCTTTATTAAAGTAAATAATAGGGGAATTCAGTTTCATTTGACACAATTGTTGCATTTGTATGCAACCTAATAAATCTATTATCGGTGTATCTGTAATCTATAATAATATAATAGATTATTCTGTTATCTATTGTATATACACAATTGCAACATAATCTTCTGGATGGCAATCATCAATCATACTTTTTTCCCTTTTGTAATCTCAGAGCTCACATTGTCAAAGGTATTGAAGCTTCATAAATGCTGGATCATGTCTAAGCATGTCAAGGAAGGTCAGTGAACAGTCTCATGCTTAATCATAGTTCAAATTAGTTGCAAGGATTTTAACCTGACAATTTTTTATCACAAATTTATCATTTTTGGTGTTGATGTGTGTGCTGATATTATACACAGATGAGCCATAACATTAAGTGCCAAATACCAGAAGGTTAAGAAAATGTAGTAAGGAACTGTCCATCTTAGCAGATTTCAACCTAGAAATGTCATATGAACAATTTTCATTATTTCAATGTATAGGTTATAATGTACAGCAATCATGATTGCTGCATAGCTCCCGAGATCTCGGTTCGATCCTAGACCTGGCCTGTGTGGTTTTTGAATGTCCTTTCAATGTCTATGTGGGTTTTATGTGAGTACGTCACATTTTAAAGGTGTATGGTTCCGTAATCACTCTAAATTGACTCAGTTAACTTAGCTAATTGCATTTTAATTTTTTGACCCTCTGAAGGATCTTCCCATATGTTCACATGCTCACTCATCTCTACATTCAATGTAGCAGGCTGTGTGACAGCCAATTTCATCACATAAACACACTAACACACTCTGGTAATTCCACTATTTAATAATCCATTACGTTCCAACTAATCCAGTCTGATAATCTCTGTTGGGGTATTTTTGTACCCGGCACCTTGAGAGCACCCTGCCAGAAAGGATGCACTGAAGAGTTTCGATGCAGTAAACAAGACATAATTACTATATTGTTTAAACACTAATAAATGCATTATTTGATTGTCCACTCAAATTGATTTGTAGTGTTGCTGTTCTTGTCTTTTTGGGTCAAATAGATTCACACTAACCAATGTGAGTAATAATACAAGAACAGTGCAATTAATTATTGTATTTGCCCAATAGCAGTAAGAAAAAAACACTTTAAAAACGTTTGCTTTTCTCTCACGGTCACAAACGCAATTTTGAGGTGTTAGAATTTCTAAGCTTGGTCAGAACAAATATTTACATTAATAATAATGCTTATATATTTTCAAGAATTGATGTTAACACACCATTACAGTCTTGTTTCTCTGATTCCAGTACTCACTTTTTCAAATGTGTGTCACAATATAAAGCCTATGCTCTGTAGAAATACGTCAAATTAAATGTTATAGCTACTTCTAGGGTTCTATGGACTAATTACTAAGAAATTCACCCCCATGGTGCTCCCCTGAGATCTACCTTTGTTCCAGGGCCTTTTTTGATTACTGTTCTCTCAATTGCAGCAAATGTACATCACTCAGTGTTCCTAAGCACTGAGAAAATATGCTGCTTTGAAGTAATTGAACTAAAAAAGTCCTGTACAGAAATACAAGAACTACAATTGTCTCCAGTTCATATGAAACGTGAAAAAGGGGGCACAGTGCCTTTTTGTTGTTGTTGTATTAATTTTATATTATTATATATTTCTCTACAAGGGCTATCATAACCAAACCTAAATAACACATAAGTGTTTTCAAAAGAAGTATGATGCTTAGATGCTTATAATGACAAACAGATTACAGGTTTTGGTATAGAAAACAGAATTGCAGAATTAAGTTTGAACAAGCCTAATCAGTAATATAGCATCACATAGGTGTCTAAACTGAGTGATAGAAGTATTCTGTAATTGAAAACACTGTCTTTTAAAGAGACTGTGGTGCCCTAGTGGTTAAGGTACTGGACTTTTTAACAAAAGTCCAAGGGTTCAAAACTCATCTCTGGTGAACTACTACTGTTGGCTCCTTGAGCAAGTATCTGTTATCCCACAATTGCATAGTATTGTATGATCTGTGACATTTGGTTTTCTGCCCACTTGATGAAAAGCATAACAAATAATGTTACAATAAGTGACATGTTGTGTAATCATTTTTTAAAAAATTCATGTATTGTCATGTATTGTAGAAATATGAACTAAAATCAATGTATAGTGGTTCTGAGAGCACTTCTCACACCATTTTGTGTTTATGTAGAATATCTGTTGTTTTGAAGTCATTATTCGATTGTAATTGCCTATTTTATGGTTTCTTTGTTTATGTTGGACTATCCCTAATCTAGAGTGCAACTGACTATCAAACGAGGAAGGGCTAGATTTGACTAAATCACGTTTCTTTCTTTTCATTTTTAGAACTGCAGAGTGGCTCATGTGGAAACCCTGGTGTCCCACCTAAAGGTATCTTGTATGGAACCCGCTTTAATGTTGGGGATAAAATTCGCTACAGTTGTGTGACTGGCTATGTATTGGATGGCCACCCCCAACTCACCTGTGTGAACAATGCTGGCAATGCAGCAGTATGGGACTTCCCTGTCCCTATTTGCAGAGGTAAGGACAGAATAATCTACTGTTTGTGATTGTTGCATGGTGGAAAGTGCACGCTACATTATTGTGTGTGTTTATGTTTCTAGTGCAGTATGTGAGCATAGCCCAGAGGTCTGCAATTCCCTGTTGTTTTAAGACTTAAGATATAACAGTGTTATATCAATTTAAAACATTCACATTACATTTAGCATTTGGGAGGTGCTCTTATGCAGAGCAGTGTACAAAACATACGAGTAGTTGGATGTGCCACCGTGCAAGTCCCTGATGAAGTATTCATTAAGTATTCATTACCAGTCAGACCAGAAACTAATGCTACTAATGCTAATGAAACTAATGGTGTGGTCTCAGTAAAATTAGGCCATAGACCATACGAGCAGCAGCAATGCTCTGTAAAGGAGCAAAAGAAAACAGACCAACAAGCACAATATAATAATATTGTAATATTCAAGCCTGGAAGTAATGACATTCTGCATGAGGATATGAGCAGGTATAGGAGCAGGTTCAGAAAAGGATGGAGCCTTCTGGTGTTGTGCATACAAATCTATACTGTAGAATCTGGTGGCTGAAGTAGTTCAGATGGTGTTTTGCCATCTAGGAAGAGATATCAGAAAGTCAGTATATACCTGTTTGGTAAGTTGGGAAGTGGGTGGAGAAAAAGAACAGTGAAGTTAACTATCATATACATAGTGTATTAGAGTGTAATAATGACATTATTTACATTGTTAAATACAGCAGACAAATCCTGAAAATTATTCAGTTATTGGGAGGAAAGCAGTTTCTCTAGATGGTGTCAGTTACATTTGCATACAGTCCACCAGACATTGAACAAAAATAGCAAACTTTTGGCTTATTGTAATAATAAGCCATTTTTATGCTATGTTGAGTCATGAAGAATCGTGGCTGAATACTTCTGGTGTATGATGTCTGTGCTATGATTGTATGTCATTTTTAATGTACATTTTCAGCTGTGATTGTATGATTTCTTAGTCTTGGCCCTTGCATTTGAGTGTATATGTGTGTGTATACATGCTGCCTTATGTACAATAGTTATTCCAGATGGGATGGGCAAAATATAAATTTATAGCATCTATAAGAAATGTATAGATGTAATATGCAATATTATTATTAAGTGGTTTCATATACAGAACTTCTGTTCCGCCATATTTCTTTTGCAAGGTATACTATGCATATAGGCAATAGTTTGAGAGTATCCAATTTTGCACACAAAGCCTAAGAGATTGTATATGATCTTGTAAACAGTTTACATTTATTGCTCATGCTAAAAGCCATCGTCTGGAATAAGCATGCTATGATGTAGTGGTGATCCTCTATCATTGTATATGTAATTTAATATTATTCATATCAATATTTCTATAACAATAATGTATTTGAATAAGCCTCTATCTGTAGTATTCAACTTACAGGACCATAAATTATAGTTGAAGTCTTTAGGGTCTTATTTATAAGTCCAGATATAATGAGGAGAGATATTAAACCTGCTAATGTGGAATGAAAGGTGGGTTTTTTAATTAGGTTTACTATGTAATGATAATAAATATGGAGGAATCTGTGCTTAGGTTAGTTTTCTTGCTGTGTGACCCATATTTACTTACGATTCAGGTCACCTGGCATTTTCTTTTATGCATGCGACCCTTGCCTATATATATATAAAAGACTTTCTTCTTAGAAAACCATGCATGCCATTGCTGTTCTGTGCTCTACTGATGGTTGACTCATGAACATTTGCATTAGCCCGAGCGGGTGAAGCCTTTAGTTGCTTAGAAGTTAACCTGGGTCCCTTTGTGACCTTGTAGACTATAACACGCCTTGCTTTAAGAATGATATTTGTTGTGTGACCAAGAAACAATTATCTTGACATTGCTAAATGCAGACATTTCTTCCTGTGGATTAGTCAACATGCCTCAACGTTTTCCTTTCCCCTCATAACACAATATACATCCAAAAACATAGTTTGAAAACCAAACTTTGAAAAAAAATAGGTTTGTAAAAGCAAAACGATGTGAACCTCTAGAATTAGCAGTTCTTTTTTGCTTATCAATGGGATAACAATCACCTATTGTATTTACAGAAATAGATCTACCAAAGTCTGATCTTCACACACTATTTGATTACATCAGGATAATTTTCTTCAATAATACATTTCCAAGTGTGAAGTTTTTCTCTCATTTGTTAATCTGGGTTCTGTATCTTCTTTAAGGGTATATTCGAAAATCATATTACCATCCCATATTTATCCAGAAATATAAAAAAAAGTTTAAATGGTTCACAAGTGTAATGGCTCACAATGGTTTACTTGCCTCAGGTCAACGTTTTCCACTTAGTAAATCAGGGCCATATCCTTATGAATATAAGAATCCACAAAATTAATGTCCTTCCATCTGCCAAATTTCTTATCAGGTTTTGCAAAAGAGTCAGCCAAACATGTCTATGAATGCATTTTTTACTAAATTAAACCATCTTCACTGATAATGTTTATCTGTATCAGATTTTTCAAAACCAAACCCTGTCAACACATAGTCGCTCTACATTTGATCACAAGATCTTTAAAAACACACCCACTCTACTTTGTACTATTTTGTGTCAGTATAGAGTAAACCTTTAATGATTAAAGGATATTGCCAAATCAGCATTATCCTACTGTCATAGGGCATATACTATCAGACCACCAAGCCCTACTACCATATTTACAAAGAGATATGCTGATTAGCTACAATATAGGATGAATTGATTATTTAGTTAGCTAGTTAATTATTCAGTCAGAATCAGAGTACCAGCATGTGTATTGTGCACTGAGAATTGTGTTGGCACATGTGATGTTGATGAGTTTCAACAAAATCCCAAATTATATAAAGCTTTGTGAAAGGATGGTGTAGCCATGGAAGTGTATAATACTGTGCTGGAATTTTGTCATGAAAAGTTCAATAGAAAATTACATGATTTGGGAGAATAGTTTGTTTGAAGCTTTTTGTCAGATGAATAGATGGAACTTAATCATGCAGCTGATAGGGGTACAGTTCCCTACCAATTATTGCCACATCTGGTAAAGATGAGTGAAATTCACCCCTTGGTGAATTGTGTTAAAGAGAAAAAACAAGGTTTAATTGCAATAAATGTAGTCTGACAAAAATTAAGAATTGCTTGTTTTTAGCATACTGTATGTTTTGGATTATTGTCCTTCCAGAAGATCCAATGATCCTAGTCTTAGTTTTGTGGCAATAGGTACTTCATGGAGTCCATGATGCCTCATACCAAGCCTAGTTGTAACAGCCATCACAGCCTCACTACATTACATACCCTACACTTCCATGGTTGACACTGGGCATCAGTTTGTTCTCAGTCTAGTCTTTTTTATTTACCTTAAGTGCTTGTTACCACAAAGCTATATTTTTGATCCCATGTGCTCATGTATGTCACTAGATGACAGAAAAACTTTTTTCACCTTTCAAATAATGTGCTGATGTGAAGGTGGCAACTGATTATATTTTTTATATATTTTTTTCTTATACCCTAAGATACTACTTTTTTGCCTCTCTGTCAATTGTCCTCACTGTGTGAAGGAGCAAAATTAACTTTGGTCCTTGTTCAGGAAAGTCCATTGTTGTCCCAGGTGATTGTAACTTTTTAGTTATAGCACTAACTGTAGATATGGCCTAATTTTTATAATGTAATTATACGTTTAAACATTTTTGTCCAAGAGAAAAGGATAAGAAATAAAACATTTTGCAACAATAATAACTTTTCTGTACCAGTACAAATACAAATTAGAGGTATTTCCTCCTTAATTTGCCAACAGGAAGCTGTATGCCAATAGAGAATAAGTTAAATACAATGGTTGAGAACTCCATTTTTAGTGCATATTATGTTTGCATTCTTCAGTCTTCAGTGTATTATATAGCAATTGCATGGCAAAATGACTGGCTCCCTTTTACATTTGCATACATTTATTTTTCAAGTAAACACAGTGTTTCATTTCTGTTCAAAATTTGTGTTCAAAACTTTGTACAAAAGATTCTGGCTTTTACTCTTTTACTATTTTTAAAGCACATTTTCTCACAATTCAGTGTTACATAAACTGGCACACTGGCCTAATTGTCTTACTCAACAGTTACTCAAATCACCAGGGCATATGTTGATAATTATGATAAATGGTTGTTGAGCTGCTCAAATTTAAAAATGGCTATAGGGGGTACATGTAGATTAGGATTCTGCCTGTCTATCATGGATGTCATGAGACTCACTTTACCATGGCAAATGCTCCAGCAAAATGCTGCTAAATGCTGGGCTGGAAGACAGGACATGAATGCTGCCATTACACAACTGAAAATAACTTTTGCCAACGGCATGGTAGAGCTCCATACCATGACAAACCCTAGCACAAATTGCACAGAAGGATGTTTATTAACAACTGAAATTAAGTTTCAAGTTAAATACAGGTCATAGTAAATGAAAACTCAAAGAAGTCAAGTCAGATTTAATTATATAACGCTTTATACAGTGGAACATTGTCTCAAAGCAGCTTTACAGTATTAGATAATCTTCCTTAGTCAATGCCTAATTGAGCAACCCTAGGGTGACAGGGGCAAGAAAGAACACCCTAAGCATTATAAAGAAGAAACCTTGGGAGGACCAAGTCTCAAAAAGGGACATATCCTTCTTGGGTGTCTCAGATATTAAAGATAAGGTAAAGCTAATGTCTCGTCAAATAATATTGTAGTAATAGTTCAAATAACAGAAAATAAGTAAATAATAATAGAGATTGAATAAAATAGCATAATAAAATATGCATTACTTTGTATGATACACATAATCACTTTACAATCTTGAAGAGGGAAAATCTTGCCCTTTTGGTGGAGTTTGGACATGGTGAGACTATTTACTGATGATGGTATGTGTGTGGCTGATACTGGTACCAGAACATGAGTTTAGAGAGAAAAGAGAAGATGTAGTTAGTTATTAATTAAGGGCACAGAGACTATTAACAATATCTAATAATAGCATGGCATATTATATAGCATAGTTAGAACTAGGAGAACCAGGTTGCAACAAAACAATGAGGGATCACATGAGACATCAGCAACCCATCTCCCCAGCAATCAACTAACCTAAGTGCTTGCACAAGGTGATAAGAAGACAGCAAACCAAACCCACATCTCTGCCCTTATTCTAAGGCAAAAATGCACAAGTCAAGTTCAAGAGAACTGAATCCCAGCCAAGCTGGACCGTCCAAAAGACTCTCCCAGCCAAAGGTCAGGGAAGGCAGGCCAAACACGACCCCAAACTATGGGCCCCAGTAACCCAAGACACGCATCTCATTCTAAATCTAAACAAAGCCAGCATGCATATTTATTGCACAGTAAAAAGCTTTTTCAGCTGCTGTGACTTTTTTAAATTCTAGGAACTATAAACACACCCACGTATTTAACAGAAAATATTATTTCACTTAGAGCTGTTTCTGAGAAAAAAATCCATTTCACTTTATTGATAAGAGAATATACATACAATTGAATGCCCCAGCAGGTTTTCGGGTTCCCTACAACAACTCAGTAGTCTACCATTAGTCCCTAAAGATTAGGGCTACTCAAAAGATAGCAACAGTTTCTGAAAGTAGAGGATGAAAGCTTTCCTATGTGTATTCCACACGCATGTGTAATTTGGCAAAGACCTGCTGAATGAGGGAAGTTCATGCTGCAGCTTTGAGCTGACTGAGCAAAGAAATTCAGTGTTAGGAGGTCTGTCAGCTAGGTTAATGTTAGTCATTTGTCAGTGATTTGTTTTTGATAGTTCATTAAGGGAGTTGTAGGTAAAATTTTAGGAAATCCATTTAATTCCTTACAAATTTTATGGTGGGGGACCCCAGGGCCCTCGCCAGTGTATTCACCCAAATTAAAGGTGCATGTGACACCCTGGTTAGAAGGATGTGTTTGGCCAAAGAATCTCATTCAGATGACAGCTACATTATTTGAAGTTATTTGAATGTTGTGCCAGAAGAAGGCCTCTGCTTGCAATTTTTAAAACAAATGAATACCTAACAGTTTGTCACACAATATTGGAATGCTTAGTGCTTTGTTCTTTGATGATATGATACCAAATTGGGGCTTTGTGGCATCAGACTACACTAGTGAGTTTGCAACAAACACAAAGGTAGACATGCAGAAAATAAATTCATACCCAGTTTGCAGAATGGGGGCAGCAGGGTGGCTCACAGCAAAAAGGGCACAGGTTCAGTTCCATGGTGGAGCGGTCTGGGTCCTTTCTGTGTGGAGTCTGCATGCCCTCCCCTTGTCTAGGTGGGTTTCCTCCCACAGTCCAAAGACATACGTGTTAGGTTAATTGGTTTCTTTAAAGTGGGCCTTAGTGTGTGACAGTGTCTGTGTGCCCTTTCCTCATTCCTCAGAACAATGATCCAAAGCACACCTAAAAAAATATCGATTCACTTCCCACAGAATTAAGGTTTTGCCATCGTCACCCCAGTCCCCTGATCTTAATCCCAAAGAAAACCTGTGCAATAAACTGAAGAGGCGATCTCACAAGAAAGGATTTTGGAATCTGAAAGACCTACGGAGATTGTGCGTCAAAGAAAAATCTATTTAAGCATATCAAATTCCTCGCCATGCAGTGTCAGTAAGCATTAAAGGAGAATAAGCTGTTGTTTTTACAGAAGGAGTTTTGTAAAGTATTTTTATGTGAGTCTAAATTACAGTGGCACACATTGACTTATGATGTATAAAGGCAGACATTATTTTATGAGCCGCACCGAATGACAAGCTAAGTTGATGACAGAAGTCCAGTCAGGTGTAGCTCCTGTGAATAAGATTGAAAAGACTTACTTCGGCCTATGCAAATAGCTGATACCAATTTTAAGATGTTCTTAAAAATTCATATTCATATTTGAATCTCCATCTTGGAGATGTGTGAACATACCTTACATAATAAAAAAAAACTTCATCGTGCACTGTGAGTTTAGTACACCTTAGTTCACTGTTGCTTGAGGCAGTTTTTGTAAAATGTGCAGTATAAAATTGGCATGACAGCACTGCAGCACAGGTGCCTGGTCAAGGCGACACATTTGGAGATGTCTGTTCAACCTGAGTGATGTTGCTTTGGAATTATAAGGCATTACCATCAATACCTGTCATGCAGCCCAAGGTGCGCATTGCAATAGCATTAAGAGATTTTATATTTTGTTATATATTTAAAGTTCCTGATTGCAGTTTGATCTACATTCTATATCTACTTTATCATACCACGCTGCAGAGAACTTTAAAACAAATGAAACCAAAAAATATGCTGACTTGTTTGGCCTCCAGTGTAGACATTTGTGTTTGGACATTTTCCAGGCAAGCTTGAAGGGTATTTCATTAACATAATGAGCAGGGCACTCTGGTTCAATAAACTATCAGAGCAAATACATTATATAGTGTTGGATGTTTACAGCCTGCTGTAGAGGTCAATTGTGACAGGCCAGTAAGATCACATCATTGCCTTTTCTTTAGGTCTTTAAATATACTATATAGTTCCATACTCAGAGAATTTAATCCAAAATATGGTCATTAGAACGGACTTATTTTACTTGAGATATCACATAGATATAACATCTGAAACAAGCTGCCAAGAATAGCTGTGTTATAAAAATGTTGATAAGGTATTTATGTTTCATGTTGATAAGATTTATGGAGTGGTCAATAATCAACTCTATGGTTTTATTCTAAGTTTTTCCATTAGAATTTTTCTTTCATTTTTGTTTTCTAATTTCATTTTTAGAATTTTTTGTGGTGATTACCGGAGTTGCAACTCCAAACAACAAACAAACAAAAAAAACAGTTAATAGATCATAAATACAACATATAATTACATATCTTGTGTGCAAATATGATAAACAATGTTGTGAAGATGCTTTTGCGCTTCTGCTTACATGTGCAGTTCAGCTGTGATAAATCTAAATAGGCACCATGGCAGAGGGAACTCTTTGAAGTGCTGAGAGATGCAGAAATGTTTAAAAAACTGAGGGGAAGACATTAAATGTACCTATATGCATGGGGATGTGATCTCAGTGACTTTGACTGGAACATGATTGTTGCTGCCAGATAGCCTGGTGTATTTCTATAACTGCTTATCTTCTGGATCTTCTGGAAGGTCTATAGAGTTTACCCAAATATGGTGCAATAAAAAACATCTAGTGAGTGTAAATTCACCTCCCAGAGATGTGAATGTCTGTCAATGGAGAATGGCCAAAAATAGTTTGAGCTGAAAGAAAACAAATGATAACTCAGATACCTACTGTATGAAATGTACAACACAATAAACCTTACAGAGAATGGGCTACAACAGCAGAAGACCATGTTCACTTTTGTTGGTCAAGAATGGAAAACAGGATCAACAAATCTGGACATTTATTAGCCTGATTCTTCTCAAAATGGTTTCATGAACATGACAATGAGTTTCAATAGAACACCTTTGTGATTGGAAAACATATTTCCAATAAACTTCAGAATTTACTACAGGTTAAGTGACAGACAGTAGTGGCCTGTTGACCAAATAATGCCACACTGTGGATTGGTGGAGTCTAAACTCCAATATGTTTTCATAACATTTTCCAGCTTGACGAGCATCAGCATATCTTTTTGTAAGGTCCTCAGAAATCCTAAATTGTTGTAAAGTTTAGTTTTGATCCCTGGTAAATACAACATGTTGCCCACTCATACTTATTCCATTAATTTAAAACACCTGACAATTTTCCTTGCTAGGTGGCACAGCAGTTAGTGCGGTTGCCTCACAGTTCCAGCATCTCCAGTTTGATCCTGACTTTGGACTCTGCCTGGAGTATGCATGGCATGACCTGTGGCCACCTGGGCCATGTGAGTTCCTCATGTCATGATTAAAAAACATTGTATGGACCCTGTAAAAATGTTAAAATTGGATAATATCTATTACTCATAGATGTATTCATTTTGACTGTGTTTACACTAGGCATTTTAATACAAGAACATCTCCGTGAAAATGCTGTTAAAAAGGTTTTGACATATGCTCTTTGTACCAAAAGCAGCTGAAAAAGTATCACATAAATAATGCATAGGGAGAAATGTTGAAACTGTGTGGAACTACTAAACCTACAGTAAACTAATGTAGGCTGTGCTGCATATATTTTATATGATGCAGGATATAATAGAGATTCATTATTATATTTGATGTAAAGTTAAAGCACAGGGTGAGTCAAAAGCTACATGATACCCTTTTATTTTAGAAACAAAAGGGAAAATGACATAACTGAATACCTGAGCAAGTACTGAGCGAAGGGTCCTATCTTTTATACTGTGTCCAAAACATGGCCGCCATCTTGAAAGTCGCCATATTGGTTAAAGTGCAGACCATCATTGCCACAGATCAGATTTGCAATATCTCTTGCGGTTCAACAGTTATCAGCACAGAAAGTTAAACACGTTTGTTGTTTGTGGCAGGTAACTGAAGATAGAATTAATGATTCTGAAGGCTGCAGAATGCAGCTGCAGTATCAAAGCCATAGACTTCTACAAGCATTCAAACAGCACTGTTACAGCCCTCATAGGCAAATTCTGCGTAGTGGTCATCTGAAGACTGCTACCGATGAAGAAACCTCAACAATAGTTTTGGCAGTCTTTGCGAAAAGTCCATGACGCAGCATGCAGCATGTTCTTTGTCTTTTGACTTATCCTGTGACTTTTGACTCACGCTATATGCAAAAAAGTACACTAGTATACTGTATGTATGTATACTACACACATACACACATTTATTGGTAAAAGTCTGCTAGCTTTCAAATGAATAGATATGTAGTCGAATCATCAGCTCAAATTAAGTCCTAACTGCAGATGTATGTACATTTAGCCATTTGGCAGACACCCTTACCTAGTGTGAATTACAAGTAATACGATCTTCCATGATCAAATTCTGCAACCACTGATCAGTAGATTAGTGTCTTGACTGCTGAAACACCACAGTCCCTTGTGTAAAGTAGACTGATTAATTAACTAATGCTAACTATGCTCATGACAGTAAACACAGCTTATAGCCAAGATAGGCTGCTTCAAAGTGCAGTCACACTCAAGTGTGAACTCACAGGCTTTATCAGTTGGTTTATAAGCTGACTGTGACTTACAAATGTCAGAGCATGATTAGAAATAATAGAGACCAGTCACTAAATACCAGTGTGTGTTTTTATTTTCCTTTGTTGTTTTTTTGTGGTGTGTGTATTTAAAGGAAAATCATACAAATAATGTATTACATACAGTTGTGCTCATAAGTGTACATACCTTCACAGAATTTCTCACTTTTGGCAGTTTTAAGAGAATATAAATAATAATTCAAAAACCTGTTATTTTATTGATGGTTAGTGGTTTGGTGAAGCCATTTATTAGCAAACAATTGTGTTTGCCCTTTTTAAATCATAATAACAACAGAGACTACCCAAATCACCCTGATCAAAAGTTTACATACCCTAAAAGTTTTGGCATTTAAACACACAAATTGACACATGCAGGTTTAAATTGCTACTAAAAGTAACCGCCGTCACCTGTGATATATTTGCTTGTAAAATGTGTGTGTATACAGGATCCTGACAGACCCCTGCATGTTTCATCCAGTCTTTCCACTGACGTTGTTGGATTACAAGCCATGGGGAAAGCAAAAGAATGATCAAAGAATGTGCGTGTGAAGATAGTTGAACTTTATAAAACAGGAAAAGGATATAAAAAGATATCCAATGAATTAAGAATGCCAGTTAGCAGTGTTCAAACTCAAATAAGAAGTATAAAATGAGGGATTCTGTTGAAACCAAGAAAAAATCAGGTAGACCAACAAAAAAGTTAGCAACAACTGCCAGGAAAATTGTTCTGGATGCAAAGAAAAACCCACAAATAATGTCAGCTGACATACACACTATCTGAAAAGTGTTGTGGCTGTTTCAAGATGCACAAAAAAAATGGGTTTCAACATTTGTGGAACAAAATTATTTGGAGTGATGAGATGAAAATTGAACTTTTTGGCCACAACCATAAATGCTACATTTGGAGAGGAGTCAACAAGGTCTATGATGAAAAGTACACCATCCCTACTGTGAAACATGGAGGTGGGTTGGTAATGTTTCGGGGATGTGTGAGCTACACAGGCACAGGACACTTGGTCAAAATTGATGGCGATATGAATGCAGCATTTTATCAGAAAACACTGGAGGAAAATTTCCACTCATTAGCCTAGAAACTGCATGGGACGCACTTAGATGTTCCAACATGACATTGATCCAAAACACAAGGCCAAGTCGACCTGTCATTGACTACAACAGAAAGTGAAGGTTCTGGAGTGGCCATCTCAGTCTCCTGACCTCAATATCATTGAGCCACTTTGGGGAGATCTCAAACGTGCAGTTCATGCAAGACAGCCCAGTAATTTACAGGAACAGGAGGCATTTTGCCAAGAAGAATGGGCAGCTTTACCATCTGAGAAAATTAAGGGCCTCATCCAAAACTACCACAAAATACTTCAAGCTGTCATTGATGTTAAAGGAGGCAATATACGGTATTAAGAACTAAACTTAACGTAAACTTTTGATCAGGGTGATTTGGGTAGTTTCTGTTGTCAGTGTCATTTCAAAAGGGCTAACACAATCGCTCGATAATAAATGGCTTCATCCAACCATTAACCATGCACCCAGTTTTTGTATTATCATTCATATTCTCTGAAAAACAACCAAAAAATTTTAAATTCTGCCAGGGTATGTAAACTTATGAGCACAACTGTATCTTTGAAATGTGGAAGAAACCAGAGCACCTGGAATAAATGTTTGCAGATAAGGGGTCACAAGCAAACTGCAAGGTTTCATGGAACAATCAGATAAAACTAATGGTGTCTGAGACAAAGTGTACAAATCTTATAACTTACTGTTGATTTTATTGTTATAAACTGACAGCTAAGTACATATTATTGAACTGTCTTATTTTTACTCAGTTAGCAAGTCTTGCATGTCTTTTACTTCACCACCCAAATCCAGCTGTAAATCACAGAATACAGTTATTATCAGTATGGGTACAGTTTCTGTCATTAGCTACAGGTTTAGTAAATTTGGCATTAGCTTCAGATGCACTGCATTCCAACTAAGGTTGTGCATCTACCCATATAGGAGTATACTTTTCTCAAGAAAGAATTGATCATGTACCCCAAGCCCACAGCAGTCAACCTGCGCAATCTCTATCCATGCAGTCTCTATTGGGGATAGGTCAGGATTGCAAGCATGCAAGTCTAGTACACATACCATCTTCTTCCACAGCCATGCATATTTAATAATTGCAGCATGTGGTTTTGCATTGTATTATTGAAAAATGCAAGGACAACCATGGAAATGATGCTGTCTTAAAAATATGTTGTTCCAAAATGTAACTTTCTGCATAAAAGCTGCCATAATAGAAGAGTACCCCAAAACACATTTATGACAAACATTATCTTTTGAAAGAGTAGTTGCTGATAATAGTCTGGATGGTTCTTTCCAGCTTTTGGTATAGAACACATGGTGTTCATTTCTTTCAAAAATGATCAGGGATACTGATTTGTCTGACCACAATACAGATTTCCACTGTGTGATAGTCAATAAAAGACCAGAGAAGTGACACAGCTTTTGGACAAAATTAACATGAGCCTTCTTTTGTGTACATTTAACATTTAAATTGTGTTAAGATATACAGCAAGTGCCATGTATGAATTAAATAATTGATTACTAGTAGAGCCAAGGTTTTGCTAAAGCAATCCCTTCACTTGGTTATACATGGTTATATAGCTATCAATGAATGGTGGGTTCTTGATGCAGTGCTATTTGAGGGATGGGCTACAGGACAATAGGCAAGAAGCTGGCGAGAAGGCTGCAACTGTTGGCAGAATTATTAGAAAATAACACAAGAGGAAGAAAGAAGAAGAAACAAAAGATGACTGTCAGTCTTCCAGTAACCCTGTTCATGCCAGCAAATATCCAGACCCATTTGAAGTTAGCCAATGACCATCTGGACGATCTAGAGAAGGCCATGTGGTCAGATAAGACCAAATAGAGCTTTTCTGTATGAAATCCACTCGATGTGAGGAAGAAGAATGAATACAACCCCAAGATAACCACCCACACCTTAAAACATGGGGTGGAAACATATTTTAAGGGTGCTTTTCTACAAAGGGGACAGGGTGACTGCACAGTATAGAAGCGAGGATGGATGGGGTATTGCGAGATTTTGTCCAACAACCCCCAGCAACCCGAAACACACATTCATGGCAACTAAAGAGTGGCTCTGTAAGAAGCATTTCAAAGTCCTCAAGTGGTCTCTAGACCTGAACCCAATAGAATATCTTTGGAGAGAGCTGAAACTCAGTGTTGCTCTGTAACATCCCCCAAAACCTGAAAGATATGTATGGAGGAGTGGGCCAAAATCCCTGATGCAGTCTGTGCAAACTTGGTAAAGAACAACAGGAAATGTCTTACCTGAATGACTTATTCCCACTATATATAAACAGTATATAAACAAAAAAATATATATCTTGGGTTCAAATTATCTGAAATAAAATGAAATGTGTAGTAAATGTAAGAGACTATTTTTCTATACAATCTTAATTTTTTCATTTCGTAATCTATAAGTATTAAATAAATATTAAATTAGATGTTCCTTCATTCCTGGGGTTTTCAGAAAGACTGGTTTTACTGCATGCCTTTATACATTGGACATTATTGAGACAGGAAGTCTCTGATCATTCAAGCATTTGAACCCAAAATAGTTCCATGTCCTGGAAAATCGATAAAATCTACAAAGCTGTTTTTTTAAGAGCAAGCCCATAATACAGTTTTGACAGGGTACCAGTATCTCAAACTCTAGGATTTATTAAAAAGAAAAAAATTCAACTCCATATCAGAGTGCAGGATTATTGCAATCTTCAGGTTACTGCAATCTAAAACATGAAATCTACAGACGATACACACACAGCTTATTGTCAAGAAAATAAAACTCACCTAGAAGGAATTGGCATTGGCCGGAATTAAATTAAACTTTATATGTATGAAGGTAATAATGATGATTACAATAACACTGTATCACACCTCTCTACACCCTAATATAATTTAGATATAAATTATGTGTGGGCGTTGGGCGTGTTTTTTTTATAACTGCAGCCTAACACTGAACTGACCTTGCTAAACGTCTTCAGCAATAACCCTAATAGTAACCATAAATAAGAAAAGAGACACCCAATTATACTAATTACACACAATATACCATATAAATGAAAAAAATAGGCCTAATTTGGCTAATATTTAATATAATAAAAAGCTTAGAATTGAAACTAAGTATTTATCAGGTGAATGAACAATTTACACACAAATGGTAACATTTAAAAATTACATTCAGAACCCTACATATACAGTGCCTTGCGAAAGTATTCACCCCCTTGGATTTTTCCCTATTTTACTACATTACAACCTGTATGTA
>JAUZST010098778.1:0-18677 GCA_034779995.1 Parotocinclus haroldoi
TCTTGGTCCTCCCGAGGTTTCTTCCTACCATTTTAGGGAGTTTTTCCTTGCCACTGTCGCCCTAGGCTTGCTCAACTAATTAACACAATGCTACATTGTAAAAAGCGCTATATAAATAAAATTGAATTTCAAGCAGTGGCAGTACCCATTGTAAGCCTTGGATACGGATTTCAAGAAGTGCTTCCAAGTTCTTTAAAAATACAATCCTCTCAAATCCATGAGTGTTAGAATGGTTGGAATGTTTAAGCTGTCCTTGAGACAAGTACATAAGAAGTAGGACAGGTGAAAGCATGTTTTGCGCAACATCAAAAGCTCTTCAAAAGCTTGTTAGGAAGCATAAATGGTTCATAGGAATTCTGAGAACTGACTCACGGGTTCATCAGACTTGTTAACATTATCTCAGTATCTAAAGTATCACATTAATCCAGTATTCATTTCACAAATAGAGAACACCCATTAACTCAACATAAAACCTCTTGTTACTGGCAACATGCTATCTCTGAGCCATAAGTTCAGTAGAATTTTCCATTTTGATAACATTTTTTTCCCTTGCCTCTATTTAGGGGCCACTGTCGGTGGTGTTGGAGGACAGGGACAAGAACAATGACTGTTTCTACTTGCTTGAGTTGGACTCGAGTGCAGTATGCCCTGTTATTGAATCCAAACTCAGCACTGGGTCCATACTTCTCATTGTGTAAGTAGACGCCATGAAATGAGCTTTAAAACGGCATTTGTAAGTGCTGTTATGGCTACAGCTGTTCCCATTTTACCGGTCGTGGTGAGGTGTTTGTTGCGTCCTAATTAAGTGTCTAACTATAACTTTCATTTACATTGTAGAAACAACAGATACTAATATTTGTGTGACCTTATGTGGTAATGTGAAGTAAATACAGTATAAGAAAATGTTAATATAAAAAAAACATAAAGAGAAAATAAAACCAAGCCATGTGACTGAACGAGTAAGCATTTAGTGGTTGGAGAAACTTCCCTTTGCTAAGCTAACAGAGTCTCCTATACATTGGTGCCTGAAAGTTTGTGAATCCTTTAGCGGTTTCTATATTTCTGCATGAGCATGACCTATAACATCATTGCATTTTCCAGCCCTAAAAGTAGACAAATTAAACATTCTTCTTAAATTGTTTGCTATTAAATCACCTTATTAAATGGGGGAATGCCCATACATAATGGGCAAGGGTGCAAGCCTAAAACGAAGACCTGTGATTTTTGATCTTCTATAGCTGATATAGCCAGATGAGAAGGGATGACTTTGGTAAACCTTTAGCAAACACTACAATGCAGAATTACATTCACAAATGCCACTTTATACTTTACTGTGCAACAAAGTAGAGCATATCATAAAGGAAATTCCTATCATGAGTACTAGCTTTCAAGATCTATTTTGGAAGAAATGGATTCCTTGTGCCACCAAATTTAGACTGTTATTATAGCAAGTATAAGTCAGCATCTGCCATATTGTAGGGGGCTGGGTATCTTCAACTTCTGTCATGGCAGCGTTATTGCAGAAGAGGATGACTGAGATCTTAGAGTAACAAAAGCGGCTTTTAAGATGACATCTTTTTCAGGGATGTCCATGCATGTTTCAGCAAGACAATGCAAAACTAAATGCTGTTGCAGGCATGAAATGCAGAAATGGATGTTTATTAACAAATAAAATCATTCAACAGCTGACTGTTTTATGTCTGTGTAATCTGACAACATGAGTGCATACTATTTGATCATTTTATGGCATATATTGTTATCAAATGGTCATACAGTACCAGCCCATGTTCACGGATTAAAACGACATAAAACAGGCAGAACTTTTTTTCACTTGGATAATTGCTTCCCTTATCTAACACAGTGAGTACATGTACAACACTGTGCAAAAGTTCCAGGCCACCATGCCTCAATTAGATTTGTTTTTAGTAACAGTAAGATGACTTGGAGAAATAATTATATCTAAATATACTAATGTGCTAAAACAGCAGACTTTTTGCACAGTACTGTATGTAAAAAAGTGTGTGTGTGTGTATATATATGTGTGTATATATGTTGATATGTCCATTGTTTTTTCTTTTTTTTTTTTTTTATTTGAACCCCCATGTCTAGTTGCTCTTCCTGCTTGGTTGTGTACATCATCGTTGGAGTTCTCTATCAGCGACTCGTTGTTGGAGCAAAAGGAGTCGATCAGTTTCCAAACTACGGATTCTGGACGGAGATAGGCAACTTGTCAGCCGTAAGTATGTCTTTCTCTCGCTTTCACGTTTGGAGAGGAATCGAACGGAAAATGAGCATCTGTACCTTCACAGGATGGATGTGACTTTGTATGCCGTTCTCGTGGAAACCGAGAGGAACCACCCACTTACAGAGGAGTTACCGCCGAGCCGTTGGAAGAGCCAGAAGAAAGGGATGACCACTTGCTTCCGATGTGATCGTGGTGTGTCAGGCACTAGGGAACACTTGGCTTTGGGCAGGTGTAAGCTGTGAGAGCTTCTACTTGTGTCAGCTCCTGATACAAACCATAAGCACTTATCTTATGCATTCCCCATGTTGCTGTTTGTATCGCTCCTATACAGTACTGTTCAAAAGTCTTAGGCCACCATTAGATGAGATATACCATTGTTTTTGCAATTAGCAGTGTGACCTCCCCATACACTTGGGCAACAGCGGAATGACCCTCAGTCTAAAGAAGACTGATCAGGAATGGCCTTTTTGGATGGGTAACAGCCATGAAGGCTGGACGGGGTAAAAAAGTTAGAATTTTTAAGGTCCGATCAGCACTGTGTTATATAAGCTTATCAATCTTATTAAGGTCATCGCACCATTGGTAAAACAACAAATCTAATGGTGTCCTAGGACTTTTGCACAGTGCTGTACATTTCAAAGTAAATAACGTAAAAACCTCAGTGAAATTTAGTTATGCTACAAATATGCAGCAGATCTGATAACCCTTTTTTGTTTAGGACAATCTGTAGACTGAATAAACCATTGGTTTATTTCCAGTTTTAAACAGTAGATCTGCGCTCAGAGATTATAATCGGAGTGTGCTTTAATTAAATCTGGTTCATAGCTCCAAAGAAAAATGGCAGACAGTATATTTAATAATATGTTTTCTGGTTTAATACAGCTTATTAGGTATTTATAATGAACTAACGTTGTTACTACTGCCGCCTTTTTATTGCCTGTCTAAGACAAGGGAAAGATGAGTAATATAAATCTGACAGTTACCTCTTCATTGAGTTGGTTCTGTATGACGCAGTGAAATCAGTCGAAAATGTTGTGCAGCTCTAAGGCATAATTACAAAACTCCATGTCGGTGTGGTGACATTCAGCTTGTTACATCTTGCTGCATTATTAATGGCAGTGTTACTGGTAATGTATCTGAAATGACTAGTGGTATTGAAAAGGATGACTAATTTGCTCCAAAGGTTAAAGTGAATGCATTAGTGTGATCAACATTAATTCATATACAGGATGAGTCAAAAGTCACAGGGGACACTTTTATTTTAAAAACAAAAAAGAAAATGACGTGTCAGAATACCCCAGTAAGTAATGGGTAAGGGGGCCTATCTTTTAGGCTATGTCCTGAACGTGGCCACCATCCTGAAAGCTGCCGTATTGGATCAAAGGAAAGTTTTTCCCAAGGGATAGTGGTCATGTAGTAGCATAACCAAAAAGAACTGAATCGTCTCGGAAATTGATTGCTGCAAAAGGATGTCTATCATGGTTCAGGTCATCAACAGTTCAAAACATTTGTTGTTCATCACAGGTAACTGAAGATAAAATTGATGTCTGGGTAACGCAGCTGCCGTATCATAGCAACAGTCTTCAACACCCAGAGAGATCGCAAATTTCACACAGAGCTTTTACATCCCTCATAGTCAACGCGATGTGTTTTGAGGCTTTTGACTCACCCTGTAGTAAAGGCCTAGTCTTAGACTAAAATAAACACTGTAATTTAGTGAAATCTTTCAAATTCTTCACATATTAGCCATTTTTATTGCAACTATTTTGCGAATTGCTCTACTTTGAGTTTTCTCTTCTCAGTTTGCTTATTTTATTGACAGGTTGGTATAGGCTTGCTCCACTCCAAAGTGACATACTGTAAACGTCTGCACGCAGGAATGAATTAAACCTCAATTGTGCTTCGTTCAGTACAGCTTTTATTAGCTGTAGCTAAGGGAAAAGCATCTCCAAAATTGTATGAAATATTCTTTATTTGCACTTGAACTTGAGATTTTGAAGCTTGTCTGCGTTTGAAAGAGGGTTTGATATTATGTTATTACTGTAAGTGGTAGATTTCAGGACAGGACACTGACCTGTGACTAATGTTTCACTACGCATTACGATGGAACCACGGAATTCGAACGCCCCGTTACTCATAACAATCCAGAAATCTGTTCCCCAAATGGCCCCCATATTACATTCTGCCTTCAAAGGTGGGCACCCTAAATAAAACACTTAGTGGTGCGATCTTCCAAAGGCGCTGCATGTAATGCAGTCCTGTCAGTGGTGATAATGGCTTAATACTGTATGCCAATTGCCATAAAACCCAAAAAATAGAAGAACTAGATAGCAACTGTGGCTGTATTATGTATACTATATTATTCTATCATATATATTTATGTTATATTGGCCTACGGGTGCGATTTGATGCAACCACTCTTGCAGGGCAGTCTCTGCTCTGCCGTCCCAGTGATAAGACCTTCACTTCAATGGCTATAAAGTTTCATGTTATTTTCACGTATGTCATGACTTTATGCTTCAGTTACTCCATGCGTTTATTGATTATTATTATTGTATTACAATCCTCTGCTTTATTCACGCTTTTGTCATGAATTTTATACGTGACCTATATGATAAATATATGTGTAAAAATAATTGTTTGGGGGCCAGGAACATAATTCATTAATCAATCCATCCTATTTGCTTTACTTTTTAATGGGGAAGATCCAACAGCCTTCTTGAACCAATCAAGTTCGAATTCTGAGGTTCCACTGTATACAGATGAAATCAGTTGTAAGACCACATGTGACTATGTAACTATTCTGGCAATACAGTGAGTGGACAGTATGGTAATTCACAAGGCACAACCCCCAAATCAATTTTGCTATATACACCTTTTGCAAGCTAAGACTCCGGAGTCTGTGAATCAGACCAGAAAATGAACCCTTTGTATTGCTTTTCTTTGTTTTCTATTTCTTTTTCTTTTTTTTTTACTTTTTTGTTGTGTGACAAAATTGAACTTTGCTTGCAGTGGAAATACAGTAATAAAGCTTTAGATTACAATAACGGGTTGTTTTGAGCATCTGTTGAAAGCCACACGATACAGGAAATGAAAAAAATATACACTTTGAGCATCTGTAAAATATAGCATAACATATAGCATAACATTTCATATTATTAAGATAATTAGTAATTACAAAGCATATTGTAGGAGTATCAAGGGGTGTGATTAGTGTATGCCTGATCTTTTTGCACTACGTATACTTTTGAGGCCGGCTAGGTGGGTAGCACCGCTGCCTCACAGCAAGTCCTGGGTTAAATTCCAAGGTGGAGCAGCCAGAGTCCATTTTGTGTGGAGTCTGCACTCCCCGTGTCTGCTTGGGTTTATTCCATGTACTCCTCCCACAGTCCAAAGACACGGGTGTTTGGTAATTACCCTAAATTGCCGTTGTGCTAGCTAATATATATATATATATGGGTAGAAAGTTTAATCTTCCTCCTGCTATCAAATTTCTCAATTCATCACTTCATAAACACACTATCAGTACATTTCATTCATCCATCCATCCCATCTATCTAGCTATCTTCTGCTTAAGAAGGGGTAGCGGGCCAGCTGGTGCCCACCCGGGTGCCAATCCATCGTATGCATCCACACACAGTCACACAAGCTCCACTTGAGAGACACCAATTAACCTAACATGCGTCTTTGTACTGTGAGAGGAAAACGGAGTATATATAACTAGTCCTGATGTAACCTTGTGCACTGATATAACTTGTGTGCGTCGCTGAAATGGCCTCTGAATTCGAAAAACAAAACAAATACACAAACAAACTTTTGAAACGAGGACAGCACTCTCTGTGCCACCTGACTAACACGGAGAGGTTTATAGATATACTTGACACCGACATGTGGCAGTAACAATGCACCGCGCTGCCATGCGTGTTCTGGAGCTCCTACAGAAGAAGGAGGAGAACGATTCTCATTCGCTGCTGCTTGGCGCGGAAGTTACAGTAGCAGAGTCCTTCTACCGTCAATTATATTTTAAACTCTGATTTTTTTTCCCTGCCCCTGGATAACTCTTAGCTCTTGCTCGCTGGGATTTCCTCCCCATTGACAAAACTACACTCTGAGTCAAACTGATGGCTGTAACGGAATCCATCGTGCTAATGTAGCCTAGTAGTAGCGCTAGCTAGTAAAGCTAGGGTTGTGTTTATGTTGTATTATTTAGCGCGGGTTAACTTTGACTAGCGTTTTGGTACTAGTCCGAATAAATAGTCGGATTAGTATTATAATGGTTATATACACATAGTATATTGCTTACTGCACCACAAAACAGCTGGACTGCTTTATTCCTTTTGTTTTGTTTTTTTTTTTTACTTTGCGGTTACACTGTTATTGTAGCCCCAGATTCTGGGAAGTTGCCATTCCTGTTGCTGAGCTTTTTCAACACATCTGTTTTCACCTTGACGCAGGATTGATCACTTATTAAAAGCGTCCAGGACGCCACAAACCACGGTAAGCTCACGGAAATAAAACTAGTTATACATTATGTTTTACAAAGCATTAAGGTCACGGCATTCCGTACACTTTTTTGTTTTAGTAATTTCGAGCAGTTTTTCAGCCTCACCTTAGTCAGTACGTGTTGTCGACCTACTTCTGCATTTCAGAGTTTGCCGGGACATCCACTCGTTGAGCCAAATATATGCTGGGTTCCAAACACTAGGTTATTTCTGGCGTGAGGTAGCCTTTATTGGAACCGAAGGTTAACAACAAATATGTTAAAGTGCCTCTTTTAATACTTGTTACACTTCCATGAAGAATAAACATACAAATTCGTCTTTGTTTTGGTCGGAAACAAAGATAATGAGACGCAGGTTGTTTTGAACACCTGACACTTTATTAGGCACACCTAACACCCCCTGGAAAAATGTACTGTGAGATTTCATGGTTAAGCTGTTAGTTGCCTGACAGTTTAATGTGAACTTTGTGTGGTTCTGCTGTTAAACATTTTTCTGGGCCTGTACAACTAACTTCTCGAAAATGTCTGATCAGCCAATCACAGAGCTGCAGCCCAACGTGTGTAATCATGTAACAAGGGGCAGGTGTCAGGAGTGCATTTTCTTAGTTCTTGCTCTGACCAATGGTCTGCAGTTAGGCCATTAAAACTGTTTGCATTTTATTGATTCAGAGTTTTCTTATTAATTATTGAAGTATGTCCTAAAAAGTCCCTGTTCAAGGCATTCAAAGAACTGTCTTACTGCAGTTACTGCTGTCCAACCATCTGAAAAAGGGCAATGAAAACATTCCTCTGGTGTGACAGATTCTTATGGCACCCCCCAAGGCAATCTGTGCTGTGCCTGAGCACATTTGAGTGCCAAGATCTTTTTTTCGTAACTACTTTGATCACTTTGTCCTATGCTTACGCTTGGGCACAGCTTAGTTGATCTTGGGCAGTGTGTGCATATAGGGGGATCGTTATAGATGCACTAATAGCGCTTTACTAGCTACAAGGTACATGCGTTTGTGTACCAATACGTTTATAATAATGTTACAGTTTTTACAATGTTACAGGCATATGCTGTGTTTTTGCAAACTGCCGGCATTGCTTTTGTTAGCTACCTACGTTACCTACATTATATTGCTGTAAATTGGTAACGTCTAAAGTCTGACACCCTTTTATTTCTAAAGACAAGCCACAGTTTTGGTCACATACTCTGCAAAGACTGGGATGTTACATTGTCATTCTGTGAAAGACTCCAGTTAGATTGCTTTTGAGATTATTTCAAAACTTAAAAATAAAAATCAGTCAACAAAAGCACAGGCTGTGAAAGTGGCTTCACCAGCACTTTAATGGTGTCTTAAAATCTAATGAAAAACACCTATTCGTTATTTTATGTACAGTATTACTGTAATTAAATCCTTTACTGTACAAGTGTGCATCAAGACGCGACGATAAACGATTAGTAATCTCAATGTATTCCTCTGAATCTTAATTGAAACGAATTGTGAGGTGACTAAAGAGTCCCATTCATCATATGGATATAGTTATTAGTAGTCCTCCCTCCACAATAGAATACTGGGAGCCTGAACAGGGTCTGAAGCGATCACAGTAGTCAAGCAAACCATACTTTGTGGGTTAAACATGCTCGAGCTCGCTACTGATCAGTCTCATTTTATTTATTTCCTATTTTATTATTTATGTTTTGACCAGTTAAACTTCGAGGCAAGAAGGTTTAATATTCCTCTTGCTTCACCATTTCTTAATTCTGCTGCTATTTTACTGGTCATAAAGGCTCTTTCAGTACATTTCATCCATCCATTTATCCATCTATTATCTTCTGCTTAATTCACATGGGGTCGAGGGCCAGCCGGTGCCCATCCAGCAACTCAAGGGCAGGAATAACCCTAGATGGTGCACCAATCCATCGTAGGGCACACACAATTACACTCAAAGGGCCACTTTAGAGATACCAATTGACCTAACATGCATGTCTTTGGACTGTGGGAGGAAACCGGAGTATCCGGAGTAATCCCACACATGCACGGGGAGGACATACAGACACTGTGCTGCCTACATTTAATTTATTATAATTTGGTCCATAACAAAGAAATTGAACATATATGGCCATAATAAATAGCAACTTAAATGATACACGCAGCCTTGTGGGATGCAGACTTGCAGAGCATTGTGTAACACCAGTGACCTTATATTCTATGACATTTAGTTACCTAGCTTTACAGTGTTATCTATATACTCTGCTCACAAATATTAGGTGATATTTCTTTAATTTTTGTGAGCAGTATATTTGTCTGCAAGCGTCTCTTTATATTTACGCAACACCATGTCCAACTCTCAACAGCAGCAGCATGCTTGGGCCGTGCGGCATGAAGAACCTTGATAAGTTGGTCCTTAAGAAGAACTCCGTGGTCCTTTGTAGACAGATGGTGGTGGATGAGCTGTTCGTTCAGTACTTACAGGAGAATGACATTCTCACAGAGGGCATGGCGGAAGCTATTCTGGTAAGGCCACACTAACCATTTGCAGATTTCATGGACAGTTTGCTCCCATAGATCGGTGTATTACAAAGAGCTTACATACAGTGGTGCTCTAAAGTTTGTAAACCCTTTAGAATGTTCTCTATTTCTGCATAAATATGACTTAAAACATTATCAGATTCAATCCAATCAGAAAATGATCCAATATTACGTATTTGTGAGTGGCAAAAGTATGTGAACCTCTAGGATTGGCAGTTAATTTGAAGGGGGAATTAGAGTCAGGGTTTTTCAATCAATAGGTTGACAATCAGCTGTGAGTGGGCCTAATGTTTTATTTAAAAACAGGGATCTATCAAAGTCTGCTCTTCACAGCACATGGTTGTGGAAGTGTACCATGGCACGAACAAAAGAGATTTCTGAGGAAGTCAGAAAAAGAGTTGTTGATGTTCATCAGGCTGGAAAAGTTTACAACACCAACTCTAAAGAGTTTGGACTCCACCAATCCACAGTCGGACAGATTGTGAACAAATGGAGGGAATTCAAGACCATTGTTAACATCCAAAGGAGTGGTCGACCAACAAATATCACTCCAATATAATTGTCCTTCAATCTACAGTATTTAATCACAGGTAATTTAATTAGTTACACCTGTTCAACTGCACGGTCAAGAGGACCTGCTGACGTTCAAACCGAACAGCAGAGGAGTCTTCAGCTGCCATGGTTGATGGTGCTAGATAGGCTGGTGTGGATATTTCAGAAACTCCAAATCTACCAGGATTTCCTTGTACGGCCATCTGTAGGATTTGTCTTTTGAAACCAGAATGGTTTGAACCTAAGAAAGTGTTCTCATTACAACTGAGGAATGCAGAAGAGCATCTCTGAAAGCACACCACAGCAGAAGCCACTCCTGTCAGCTAAGAACTAAGTCTCCAAATGCAATAGGGTGCTTAAAAGGGACCAATAGGACATTTAAAAATGTTGCCTCATCTTAAGACTCTTGATTAGCTGCAACATTTGGAATTGTCAGTGAATGACAGAAAAGCATGGCGTCCTCCTGCCTTGTGAGCACCAACTGAGCATTGTTTAAATGCCACAGCATAGCGGAGTGTTGTTTCTGACTGTGTTTACTCCTTGAATTCTGACTGCTACATTTAGCAGAGTAAAGCACTATGCCACAATGCTCAAATCATCTCAAACTTTAACATGACACTGTACTCCGATGGCCTCAACAGTCAGTTGCGCTCAATCTGGTTAGAGGACCTTTGGGATGTTGTGGACGGAAGATTTGCAGCCTACGAATCTGCAGCAACTAGTTGATAGTTTGAGGGCAATATGGACCAAAACCTCTGAGAAGTATTTCAAGGACTATGTTAACACTACAGCATGGAGAATTTTGAAGGTCCAACCCAGTACTAGCAAGGTCTACTTAATAAAGTGTTTAGTGAGTGTATTTGTTGTTGCTGGCTATGGATAAGAATCTTCTTAACTGTAACCCTAGTTAATGAAATAACTATAACCTAAGTATTCTTAAGCTCTGTTCACTGTCATCTTTGTTCTCTGGCCCAGCATGAATGCGACCCTGTTTTCTGGATGTAATCCACAAGTGTCTAAGTGGAGAAATGTAATTGCAATTCGAATCAGTAAACATGGAACCTTGACCATAATTATAAGTTACTTTTAATTGTAGCACTGCATAAAAGTACATTGGGGCAGCTTTGGTTAGATATTTTCAGCATTGTCAGTGACCTTATTTGAATCCCATAGGCAGAACCAACATCCCAAAAGCGGAACTGGCATTTACTGTCACTCCTCCCTAAACGTGGTCCCCAAGCCTTCAGCACCTTCTGCACAACTCTTAAAGAGACTGAGCAGCAGCACCTGTGCAAACAACTCCTTGAATTCCGTGAACAAGAGGTAAAAGTGCAACAAATAATATTCAACATATTTACCACTAGAGATGCACCGATTGCAAATTTTGTTGGCCGGTTACTGATTTACTGATTTATCGTTACAAATGACAGCATACAGAAACATTTTTGTGCCAGCTTGTCTGGCTCTGCACTCTTACTAGCTTTAGCATGAACACCTTTGCCTTTGTTAGTTTTGTCAAATTTTGCATTTTGAGTGGGGCGATGCCATTTGAAACATCGTATTACTTTTGTTGTTCCGAGAGTTGTACCTCCATGTCTTATTTTTGCTATGCAGTACTGTATAAAAAAAGTACGCTGTGAAGAGCTTCCACGCTGAAGACATGGATGTGCCCGAAAAAAAAAAACCCTTTGCTTCTTTATTAGAATTCCTCCTTATATAGTAATGCACTATATAATGTGAGACTGCACTCCTCACAAAAATTAGGGGGTGTTTGAGAATTCGCGATTAACAAAAATAAGCGTTTGATTCTATTTCATTAAACACAATTATCAGAAAAGCAAATATAAAGTGAGATGCAAACTCAATTATAGCGATATATTCATGGGGGTGAACAGAAGCATGTCAAATTGGACGAGAGATCACCCAAGACTGCCAAAACACACTGATAGTGATGGGGCATGGACAGGATTGTCCAGCAGTTCCTGTGGGATCCTCTTCATATTCATTTTGACATCTCATCTAATGTTTGTGAGCAGTGTATTTAGTAGCACTCAAAACACAACCAAAATCGAACTCATTTCCTCATATGAACATGCATGCAGCAGTTTATATAAGATCACCGGTTATGGTCAATCACACTGAAAACCGGCCGCTCGATTGGTGCATCGCTAGAGAGCACAAATTGCTGGTGCTTGTATTTTTATGTTTTTGTAATGACCACATTGCTTATATGTGGTAGCAGAGCCTACGCTCACAGAGTGAGGACCATGTCTCATTCACAGAGGACGGTTCACCCGCTAAGAAAAGGAGACATCAGGAAGTAAGGGCTGCTGTCAGTCTGTTCAAAACAGATTCTGAGAACATCCTAAAGCTTTTTAATTCTCTTGCTGTTTTACTCTTTAACAACACTGTATAGTCATTACACGAGGATTGTGTTATATATGTGTATTTTGATTGAAGTTCTTACCCCATATAATGCTGTCTGCCAAAGAGGGTCCAATTAGAGAGTTACAGAGAGTCTGGGGGAGAAGGTACTAGACAGAGAGAGGTATCACAGGTCACCAGCACTCAAAATGATACACCTAGTATGAAGAGACAAGAGCTAGAGAGTAAAGGCTTGCTTTCAGAGGACAGCAGAGGTACAGAGGTATGACCTATTAGCAACAGGTTTTAGTAACAAAGTCATGATTTATGCCGGTAGGCACAGCTTAACGACTACATTCTCTTCTGTAGGGATGTCACCATAAACATAGAAATGTTCATTTGTTTTGGTAGGGGAGGTATCTATACGATACGAGCTGTGAATCGATTACATTGACATTTTATTCCTAGAAAAAACTTTACTGAGCTGTTCGTCAGCAGCATCACTAGCAGAAGAGCCAGCGTGTTTTCAGACCAACAGTTCATTCATGAATTATTACATGTGACATCTAGCGACAGGTTGTGTGATAAGAATGCTGTTCCATGCACCATCTAAATACTGTAAGTGAGGAAAGAGCATCTAACATTCTCACCGCAGAGATTTTGAGGATTGGGCAGCATCAGAAATGCATAAGCCTGATGCTTTTTATGTGAGGAAATAGAAACTCAAATGTGAATTCTGGAAAATCATGGAAATTGAGCCATAATAATGTGTTTTATCAAACACACATTTGTGCAATATGTACTCGAGCTTTGTACTTGTTTTTAAGTTTAGATTTTTAGATGTTTAGATTTTCTAAGGAACGTTCTGGGACCAGTCATTCTTTCCAAATATATCATGTTTGTACTGACCTCCTTGCATAAAAAAGGGAATTCAAATTTGTTTGTGTTTTAAGAGATTTTATAATTAGATTTTTAATATAGTATCGTGGAGCAAAAACAGTCATGTGTATCGGGAAATTTCTGGATCGTTGCTCCCCTACCTTTCTGTGAAACAGGTCGTTGATCAAAGTGGTCGTCGACAAGACATGACCATAGTCTCATAGTGTTTTTTTGCTACTGTAATGTACATCTAAAGGGTATTTTTACAAGAAAACTGGGTGCAAACTGTGTGTCAGAGGTGGCTCCGAAAACAAGTGGAACACAATAATTTGATATTAAGATACCTGGTGTACATGCTATGAGAAATTGGATTGCTGGAAATATCTAGCTCGCTCTGTTGCATTGCATAACCTGATTTCTAGATCGGAGTGTGCCGTTTACATGACCACTTGAATAATCCCGTAACTGAAGTAATCTGACTCTGATCAGATTAAATCAAACAATATTTAATGACACCTTACCATGGAGACATAATTAAATTTAGCAATAGATCACAGCAGTACTGTAGGGAAGTACACATGAATCCAGTTACAGTTGAGTTTTAAGGGTGTAATTCAGAAAATCTGTGCTTCTATATACACACACAGTATCATGCCCAAAGTCATTAGTGACCTGGGAAAAAAGGCTCGTTTCTGTGCATGTCTGTGTAAGATTAGCTTGGTTAAATAACCAAACAAACACATTAAAATGAGTTAAGGGCTTGCACACGTGACCTTATGAACAGCCATTTCAAATCGTGGCTTTAACTTGCTTTTCTTTTTTGTTTGCAGCGCATGTCAGACCCTACACTTCAACATCCGACACAGGAGGCCACAGTGCCTGCCAAAAGAGCTCGTAGACAAGGTGAGCGTGTTTGTGTTTGTATGTAAGGGACTGTGAGAATGCGTGGCGGTTTAGTGGAAAAATCCATGATTCTTTAGAACGCTTGACCTGATTCTACAGAGCAGTACTGTTGGTGGAAAAAAGATCAATTTAGCAAACTGCACAGAATATACAAGCCATTCAATGCCTGTTTTTGGAAAACTAAATCTCATCATGAACTGTTTTCTTAATAATGAAGGACAAATATATGAAGTATATCATTTGTAGAACGTAACAAAAATAGGAATAAAACAGCACAAAAATCTTCGATCCCCATTAGATTAGATATAGCATTGTTTTAGATTGCTGTAGAGTTTTTTCTCAGTCTTTTTTATTAGAATATAACCGGAGTATACATACATTTGTAACCAGTATTTACAAAAACAGAAGGAAATCAGGAAACAGCTTCTGTAAGCTATAGTGGCAAGTATTTAGTGCGGCATCTGTTAGCTTCATTGGGATGCCTAGTGGACCCAGTGCGAAGAAGCTTGCTCAGGATTTATTTGGTGCTATTTTTGGAAGGGTCGAACCAAACAAACTAGTATGGAAAACTGGGGGAAGACCCCAATCCAGTACAGATCAGCCTACTTTTTCTTTTATCATTACCTATGCCTATTACAGCCTCTCTTCTACACTAGAGAGTCGAAATAAACGGAAGTGTTTGTGCTTTTAGAGTCTATGGAGATGTGTTTGGATGCTGACAGTCCAGCCACCAATGCTGTCCTCTCCTGCACGCCGGAGTTCTATCTCTCCCACAGTGCACAGGTACAAGCCTGAGTCCAGCCTGGCTTATACGACACAGTTACTGTTTTTCCTCTTTGTTTTATTAACAAATGCAGTCAGTTTCAGCACTTCAAACACTCCACGTCCCTGTCATGTTTTGCACAGGCCTACCCAATGAGCTCCAGTCCACGTGGTCTAGCGCTGGTGCTGAGTAACGTGCACTTTCAGCCAGAGTTATCAGAGCTGGACACAAGGAGAGGAGGAGAGGTAGATGAGGAGGTGCTGAGTAGACTTTTTACCGAGCTGGACTTCACCGTTTACCTTCACAGAAATCTAACCTTCCAGGTACCTTTAAAATCCTTGCAAATCTGTAACGTTTCTACCTGGGTTCAAAGCCTTGAGTATCGAACTTGTAGCCGAGGCTGTGGTGATGCAATGGTTAATATACAGAACTACTGATGCACAATTTTTTTTAATTAGCAATTTGTACAGATCCTAAAATCTTTAAACCACATATCTCAACAATATTGTAGTAGCATTTTCTGGTTCTACTGAAAACGTGAGTGGAACGATGTCATCTACACACCATCTGAAGCCTAGAGCATAATACATACATACATCACTCCCACTAGGAAATACTTACTTATGCTTATGCAAAGTAAATAAAAAATCATTAATTAAATGAGATATGTTAACAAAACAAATTAGGACGAAAAGAGTATTTATAGCAGATAAAATATAGTGAGTCAAAAGTCACAAGACCCATCGCGTTCTGCGTCATGGATTTCTCGCAAGAGGCTGCCAAAATTCATTGTAGAGGTTTGTTTCGTTGGCAGCGCTCTTCAGACCATCACTACTTGGTCTGTCGTCCACAGTAACGGTTTCTCCGAACCGTCAGTTACCTGTGACGAACAACAAAGGTTTTTAAATTTCTGTGTTGATAACTTTCAAACTACAAGAGATATTGCAAATCTGTTTACGGCAGTGCATTTCTGAAACGATTCTGGTCTTCGTTGATATGCTACCTTGATAACCACCTTTCCACTGGTAAAACTTGCCCTTGATATAATACGGCGGCTTTCAAGTTGAAGGCTATATTCCGTGCATAGCCTATAAGATAGGCCCCCCTCATATTCAGACATGTCATTCTCCATTTTGTTTCTGAAATAAAAGGGTGTCTTGGGACTTTTGACTCGTATGCTAAGCCTTTTTCAACTATACCAGCTGTTTAAGCTACAATGTCTGGAGTTTTTGTTTCCTATTCTAATTTGTTAGATTTTTTTACATTTAAAATCTTATTGTTAAAATCTTATCAGGATACAATGCAAATAGAAGATGCATAAAAAGCCAGTGACAATTTGTCAGTTCAAAGTGTGTGTGTGTGTGTGTGTGTGTGTGTGTGTGTGTGTGTGTGTGTGTGTGTGTGTGTGTGTGTGTGTGTGTGTGTGTATGTTCTCTCTTACCGCTGTTGTTCCTTATGGAGTTGAGCTGATCTTCATTCAGACGGCACCCAAAGTCTTTGAGTTCAGGCCACGCCTTCTCAGGATCCGCCTCTCGACTGGCCATGACGCTGCTTATCGATCAGGGCTAAACCTGTTCAAACACACAGCGCCAAAAATAAATAAATAAATCAAACCTCAGCATTTCAACAAATAAAATCCGTCTAATGTGTTTAGCCTGCAGGCTAACGGCAGCATAATGAGCTACCTGTATGATCACCACTGGCAGTTACCAGAGACGTAAACATTAGCACCTAAACCACACCTTCCACATGTGTGACATCTGAAGAGCATCGGAAACGCAAAGGAGAAGCCAAAGAAAGCTTACGCTAACGAGACGCTGAATGAGCAGCACGTGATTTGCTCATGGGGGTGAATTCGACAGGAGCAGGTCACACTGGACCAGAGTGCCCCCAACGTTGTGTTCAGCAGGGGGTACCGTCCCCACCCAAGAGGGGACCGTGCTGGGGCATGGACAGGATCAGTTTATAGGGCAGATCTTGCGGGATTCTCTTTGCGTTTATTTTGAAATACCGCTTCTTGTCCTTTTCACCCACCTTTTTGGGTGTTAAAACGGACCCTTGTCTACGTCTCGCAAGGGCGTCCTCAAAAGGGTTAAAGCAACCTCAATCTACGATTTAACTGTACGGCGGAGCCGCGCCCGAACACGATCCTGACTCCTGAGAAGCCTGGTTTCTGGAAGCTGGGTTTGTTTGAAAAAAAAGAAAATGTTTTTGTTTTGTTTTTTTCAAATCTGCGCAACAGCGAGAAGGTAATTCCTGAAAAGCCGAAAAATCGACGCGCAACCTGGTCATTTCCGCCGGAAGGCGCGGTGTGAACGCCGCGAACCCTGGGTGCAATGCCAGATGACGATCGATCGAAGCACGAGGCTGAACCTGTCGGTGCAGATTACGCAGGTGTCGCGTCTACACAGTTCCGTCAGCGACAGCACGGCACAAAGGGAGGGACAGAGGAATGAAGAGGAACTGGTGATCCTGCTTTTCCTTCAAAAGCATGCGCCGTTTGAAGGTGGAAGTAAGGTCATTCGTCTCCGGGGCGGGACGAACCCGGCGCGGCGAAACAGTCGCTAACGGGGGCGAAACACAAGGTTTTAAGCAACATTTAGCAATATTTAGGGCATTTAGCACACGCCCTTATCCAGAGCGACTTACAGCTCGTACAGTCCGACAGTTCAGACAATGGTGGGTCAATGGCCTCGCTCAGCTCAGGGACCCAAGTGCGGCAGAGGTGGGACCTGAACCCAGCGTGAGCAGGACCAGGACACCGGACCACAGCTCGAGGTCGTGCCGCAGAAGAAGAAGAGTGAAGACACCAAAACATCGACGGCGTTCGGTAGCCCAAAGCGGCTCAGCACGGAATTAGGTCTTGTTATGAAAGCAGCACATTCTTGGCATTCCACTGCCCCGCCTCGCTCTCAAGGGCCTCTTTTTCTAAGCCGCTTCACGTCCACTGAATCGCCCCCCTCACACACACACACACACACACACACACACACACACACACACACCCCGAGGCGACTCCAACGCGCTTAAGGCACGCCGCTTCAGATCTCACAACTACAAAAGCTGGCGAGTCGAGCCGAAGTGACCTCTGCTGCTGGGTGAACCGACCCTTGAACGACCCCGAAGCTTTTCTCACTAGGTCAGCTCTCAATAACGACTTTACTCTGATGGATGGATACGTTCTCTGTTCTCTGTACTCTGGTTCCCCCCTGCTGCTTCCGTGATGCCGCAAAAATCCCCCGGCGTGGTGTAATAAAAGCCCGCCTGGGGGCATCACGTCTCATTTCTGCCCCGAGGTCGATCGCCTTTATTTGCGTCCTGTATCTAGGCACCCGGAGCACGCGTGGCTCTTTTATTCATGAGCACACGCCCTTGGTGCCTGAACCGTCACTTCTCCGGAGCTGCCCAGCGGCCCAGAAGGTGCCTGAGGTCGACGCTGACCCGTACCGTGTTTGCCTGAATGCTATAAAGCGTAGGCGATCTACAGTGTCGATTTGCTGCTTCGGCATTCGGCGCCATTTTCAAGGGTTACAAAGCGAAGCGGCCAGACGACTCCTTCCCAGCTTTTACGAGCTTTTACAACCTTGTGCAGACACCACACCGGATCCCACCAAGAGCACGTCCGAATGCGAGCCATCCTTACACGCAGAAGCCACGTGATTGTTTGCACAAAACGCAGGGTGTGCGCACATACAAACGAGGGCAAGTTTGTATGTGCCCAGGCACAACGGCTGCTTCGAAATCCAGGCTTCCGGCAATCGCAATCGCTGGAAAAACAAAGGGGGAGGGAAGAGAAGAGAAGGGAAGAGAAGGGAAGGGAAGGGAAGAGAAGAGAAGAGAAGGGAAGGGAAGGGAAGGGAAGGGAAGGGAAGGGAAGGGAAGGGAAGAGAAGGGAAGGGAAGAGAAGGGAAGGGAAACGAAGGGACGAGAAGGGAAGAGAAGCGAAGGGAAGGG
>JAUZST010098799.1:0-44691 GCA_034779995.1 Parotocinclus haroldoi
GAGAGTGTGTGTGAGAGTGTGTGTGAGAGTGTGTGTGAGAGTGTGTGTGAGAGTGTGTGTGAGAGTGTGTGTGAGAGAGAGTGAGAGTGTGTGTGTGTGGTGATCATGCTATGGAAGTGCTCATGCTCTACCCTGGACCTTTTCTAATCATGCACTATGCATATTTGAGTGGTTCACTTACAATAGGCTTTGGATTTTTGTCGTGGTTGTTTCAATAAATCCATTTGGTTTATGTAAAATATCCTAATTTGTTCACTTCTGTGCCTGTTTTATAATAATGTAACTGTCGTTACGGCAAAGGATCTACTGTAATTGCAGCCGACTGATTTCGTCTTTAAGGTCTTGTATTACATTTTAGAAAGGTGCAAAGCTAATGAATAAAATGTAAATATTGTGTTACTAATTACCCTTGAAGATATGAGACTGACAGTACGGTCTGGATTTACATGGTAGCATATTGGTGAAAAACTGAAGCTAAAGCCTCTAATAAAGGTCAGCAATAATATGGATCATAGCAAGCAAACGTGTTGAAGAGCATTTTGGGTAATATAGGCACTTATCTGGTGTCAAACCACCATGATACTATGGTTAGATGGGTTTCATGGTTTTGATACTGAAGCTTTTTCCTGTACTGTTTGTGTAGAGAGAAATGATTGTATATGAAATGACATCGCAACACATTTGGACATTTGGTGACGAGTTGTAACTCTTTGTTTTTGAATCTATAATTCTTCCTTTGTTTAATTTTGGTTGGCTAATTTCAGTATAGGTAGTGCAATTGCCAGTCACCCCTAAACTTATTTAAATGTCTAGCTCCTGTACTGGAGAAGCTTTGTTCAGGCTGTCACAAGTTAAGAGCCAGCAGTTGAAGTACATTCCTGCTGTTGGTGTCAGTCCTCCCGTTTTTTTTTGTTTGTTTTTTTTTTTTTTTTTTTGCCTGAGGGGTGGCAAGGCTGCTGCTTACATCATCAGTGTATCCTGGAAGCTGGCCTAAATATTTTCTCAATGACTGTGTAGTCTGACGATGCAGCTTTGTGGAATGTTTCTCAGGTTCTGACCAGAGGGGTACAAAGCAGGACTAGGTACACACATGTAACCTTTCCTCATGGGGATCAGGAACATTTCTATCACACCGGAAAGTGTGCATATTAATGCTAGTCCACTATCTGCATAGTCGTGTCGACTCTTGTTGTTGCCCCAGGGCTTTCTGTTGGCACGCACAGAGGTCATGCAAGGTTGTTCATTTGTGCTTTTAACATTTTACAGCAAGCTGCTCTGCTTAAAAAGACTAAGGTACCTCTCCTGGTGGAGGAATTGCAGAGGATATTGCATTTATTAAAAGCTAGCTGGGCTAAATGAATTCACATATTTTTAGTTTCATGTATTGGATCCTCAGTTAGACTGGCTTTAAAGGTTTGTAAAATGGTGGTAAAAGTAATTCAGAGCTGTATTTTGAATTTATTTGGTCATAAAATGTTTATATTTGATTTGTTTTATTGATTTATTATTTTTGGTTGCATAGTTATATTTATCTTTTATTAATAGCGTAGTTTACGGACCTGTGAAAAACGCGTAAGAGACTTCTTTTGGGTGCTTTTCCATAGACCTGGTGGCTTTGTTTTTTGTGGGATCTGGCAACCCCAGAATTTAACACAGCAAAATTACATATCGAACCTTTTTGTGGAGACGCTGAATTGCTCCATGTGCTCGAGTAAATGCAGAATGTGCTTTATTTTTGTTATTGTAATTTGAAGTTTAGGGTGCTTCTTTCTGTGAGGTCATTAGGCTAGTTGCAAATTAGAAATCAGATTATTGTTATCAACGTGATGTGTTGAGCTTGTGGAATCAGGTGTCCACACTGCAGCAATACTGTCCCTTTGATTTGTCTCTAAAACATTGTTAGCAATGACTTGTTTTGGTTCTGAAGCTCATAGGAACCCTTCATGTTGTGTACTAAAAGTTTATTCTCGCTCACATTGATTGTTAAAAATCTGAGTGGAAAGCCGTGCTTAAGCTCTTAAACGCGGTGATATATAACGCCACGTTTCCATGAATAATTACGGCATGTTTCTGTGCGCAGACAGGATGATGCTTAGCTTTGTGTGCTTAATCGGTTTTGCTTAAAGGCGAAACCACTAATCTACACCTATACCATCTACACCAATCCAGTTTGTCTTTAAGTGCATTACAGTGTCCTCATTATTCTAGTTGTTTGTCACACTTTGAAACAATTAAAAAAAAAACGTTCTTGCACACGCACACCTCCTTTGTTTGTA
Source organism: Parotocinclus haroldoi (assembly GCA_034779995.1). Lineage (NCBI taxonomy): Eukaryota > Metazoa > Chordata > Actinopteri > Siluriformes > Loricariidae > Parotocinclus > Parotocinclus haroldoi. Next base: position 2,277 of record JAUZST010098799.1, read on the forward strand.
CACTCATTGTCTATTTTATCAGTTCCACTTACCATGTAGAAGCACTTACTTGTAGAAGTAGTTTTACAATTACAGAGTTTAATCCGTCCGTTTCTCTAAATACTTTTAGCCCCCTTTACTCTGTTCTTTAATGGCCAGAACTCTAACAGGGCATTTGGGCGGTGGATCATTCTCAGCACTGCAGTGACACTGGTGGTGTTAATGTGTGTTCTGTATGCAGCGCGTGTTCCACCAGCATCCTGTAGACAGCATCTAAAACTAAAACACCACCAAAACTGGTGCAAGCTAAAAACTGCTTCTGTATTGCAAGTGGAACTGATGAAATTCAAAATGAATGATCAGTGGTTGTATATATTTGTTTTTTTATAGTTGTATTCATTAAGACATGTGCTTGAACCTGATTAAATACTCCATGTTGAATGTAGAATAGCACAACGGAGTTTAAACTTGTTGCCCGATTCTGTAGTAATTAATCTTGTTTTTTGAGCTTGTGATAATGTTGCCGCTTTGGAGGCATTACGATGTTTTACTTTTTTTTTTTTTTTTTAAAGAACAAATTCTTTGTAGAATGAACGCAACTACTAAAACCACTTACCTACTGATTACAAAAATAGCAAAATAACATTTAAGGAACAATTAGAATAGAGCATTTTAACCAGCAGAACAGCAAATCGTTGCTGAAATGTTATGTAGTGGACAGCATGTATGAGAGGGTTAAAGTGCACCTCGAAAATGGTTTTGCAATCCAACTAGATCACAGTGTGATAATTAATAAAAGTGTTATGCCTGATTGCACCATCGCTGGTTTAAGGTCATGCTGCATTAGTTTAACCTGATCTTCCAGTAGCTAGGTAGTAGAACTTTAGTTTCCGTGAATGCTCGTCTCTATCCAGTACTTTTCTGAACCATCTCTCCTCCTCTTTCTGTATGTGTAGTGTGGCCAGGAGCTGTGAGGGCTCCGTGGGGAGATGCTGGAGGTGCAGGAGGAGCGAGCAGCAGCAGCAGCGGGTACAGGAACGGCCAGCGGAACGGCGCCCGGCGCCACGGCTAGAAAGGATCGTGCCAAAGACCGACAGGAGGAGGGCCAGGACAGCAGTGGCCCTGCCGCAGCTGGGCCCCGCAGTGCTCGGGCCAAGGCCTCGTCCGCCTCGCACACACATTCGCACACACCCAGTCCTCACCAGCACACTACTGCTTCAGCCTCGGTAGCACTGGGACTGTCGTCAATGCATTCCAGCAACCCCAAAGTGAGAAACTCTCCTTCAGCTAACACTCAGAGGTGAGAACCATGGGCGCGTTTGGTTTTTAAGAACATGTCCATCAGTAATACCCGTTTTGGCATTTGGAAATGTATATACAGTATCTCACAAGTGAGAAGCTGTTTTATTATATATTTTCATGGGACAACACTGCAAATATGACTTTTTGATAAAGTGTAAAGTAGTCAGTCTACACCCATTAATGTCTAAACAGCTGGCAACAAAAGGAAGTACACCCCTAAGTGAAAATGGCCAAATTGTACCTAATTAGCCATTTTCCCCTCCCTGGAATCATGTGACTCAATAGTGTTACAAGGTCTCAGGTGTGAATGGGGAACAGGAGTGTTACGTTTGGTGTAATCGCTTTCACACGCAGTCGTGAATGTATGAAGTTCAACATAGCACCTCGTGGCAAACGTTCTGAAAAAAGATTAAAGAACTAAAACGATTGTTGCTCTACATTTAAGATGGCCTAGGCTATAAGAAGATAAGAGGAATCTAAGAAGCCTGTCAGTGCTCAGACCATACACCGCACACTGTCTGCATGGCTGTTGTCCCAGATGGAAGACTCCTCTGAAGATTATGCACAAGAAAGTCCGCGAACAATTTCCTAAAGACAAGCAGACTAAGGACATGGATTTCTGGAAATCCATCCTGTGGTCTGATGAGACAAAGATAAATTTATTTGGTTCAGATGGTGTTAAGCATGTGTGGTGGCAACCAGATGAGGAGTACAAAGAAAAGTGTTTCTACAGTTAAGCATGGTGGTGGGAATGTCATGGTTTGGGGCTGCATGAGTGCTTCTGGCGGTGGGGAGTTACAGCTCATTGTGGGAACCATGAATGTTCACATGCACTGTGACAGCATGATCACCCTCTTTTTGGAAACTGGGCCGCAGGGCTGTGTTCCAACATGATAACGACCCTGAACACGCATCCAAGATGACATACTGAAACTGAGGGTAAACGTGCTGGACTGGCCAAGCATGACTCCAGACTTAAACGCTATTGAGGAACACAAGGGTATTAACATATTTTGTGGCCACACAAAATATTGACACATTGGGGACAATTTGGCCATTTTCACTTAGGGGTGAACTCTCTTTTGTTGCCAGCTGTTTAGAGATTAATGGCTGTGTTGTTACTTTAAGGGCACAGCAAATTCGCACTTTTATAAAAGCTGTAGTGTTGTTCCATAGAAAGATGTAATAAATACGTACAAAATGGGAGGGGTGTACCTTTTTTGAGATACTGTATGCTGGTATTTGTATGTATATGTAGGTGACTGCTAAGTGTTGCAGCCAGTAATGGGTTCCTAGTGAATCTCTTATTGCTCAACCCTCTACTCTGACACACACACAGTCAAAGTGTATGCAAAATGTACAGCCTGTACAGAAATTCTGAAGAGAAAAAGAATGGTTGGCATCTGCTTATCACGTCATGTACCAACAAATGGTCAGTTCAGATCTTTGTTCTTTTCAGGGTATTGACATAAGTCATAGGCACCCTGGGAAAGTTGATGTTGTTACTAAATTTAAACAGAAAATATGTAAACGTAGAGAGCACGAGTTTTGGAATTACTGTTACTGTTTATGCTGAGGCATTGTGTAATAAATTATGGAAAATGAAAAACGCGTTATCTAAATGGCAATGCTTAAGTTAAGTACCTTTTGAATTCAGGAGTTGTTTAGCAACACTGCTATGACTTTTGGTTGTAGCTCAAATACACGTTGTATAGCAACACACATTGTATAGAAACACAAATTTCAAATATAGACTTTTGGACTGAACTTCTTATTTCAGTAATAAATTTTCAGGGAAATTTTCTGAAACTCTTAAACCAATAAAGCTAAAAATATAGAGCATGTAAATCGCTATAGGCAGAGATTATGAGTTGAGAAGTACGACTAGAGCCCTTTCCAGACATAACATGGCAGCATGAATCAGTCTAGCTTTCGCTCAGTCCACACTAAAAGCCACTTTAAACTTTCTTGCATGTTGCTTTCTTGTTTGTTGTTTTCTTCTTCTTTGTCGTATTGTTTTGGGGTTTTTTTGCATGTATATTCTTAGTGCAAAGTAGGCATCAAGAATATAGGCAAGGTTAGTTATAACAGCCAACCAAGAGTGAAAACAATAAGAACCAAAATGAGTTGTACAAAGCAACTTAATGCATACAATTATTGATGTATATAATCCTTCAATGCGTTTTGGTAAGTCTGGATCAGATTGGTTCAACTTACATTCTCCCTTATGGAAAATTCGGTGCTTGGGGTGCCACTATATATTTAAGTAGAATTAGCTATATGCTTTGTTTTATAGAATATGTTAGTAATACTTTTTAGTTTTTTTCAGACAATTATTGTTTCGTTTGACCATTGTTTGACGCTGCGGCTCCAGCGAACTATAAGTGCAGAAGAAATGTTTGGCACCCCTGGTTTTGACAGTTTTAGAACTTCCACTGGGTGTTGGGAGATGCTTCGGGAAATGCATGTTTTGTCTTGCGTTACAAATTTGCCCTGCCTTGGGGAAGGGTTTTAGGCAAATGTGTTTTTGCTTGAAATGCTCTTTTAGTGTGGCTAAATGCCAAGGTAGGGAACAACTAATTCTTTTATAAATGTATCTGTATTACCATGGCACAAGGCCGAAAAGGCATGTCAGCAAAATCACCATTACGTAAGCAAGCTCTTATGGGGAGGTAAGCTGGGCAGACTCTGCAGCAGTGTGTTTTAGTGGCGCTATGGGAGATGTTCCAAACATCTGACTCAGCACCCGTGAAACTGACCTACTCAAGCCCAGCCAGAACTTGTGCTTCATCTGTCCATTTTCAGACCTGCCAGGCTCAGAGAGGGCCAAATGTCCACCCCTTGTTGACTTGTGTTTTTTGGCCAGCTGTGAAGTGGTGCACGAGACTGCCAGGTTCCTGCTAGGCTCATGGGCATGCTGAGCCAGGTCGTGTGTTGATTGGTTAGTTTTGCCTTCAGCTTCTCACCATTTTGGATCCGTATTTGGTGCAGCTGTCAAATGCTGTGCTTAGATGTCAGGGTTTAGGAGAGTGTTGAGTATCTTGATCAAGTGCCCTGACAGTTGTTGTGTGTGTGTGCAGGTGTTGTTGTGGTCGTGGACACTGGTGTCAGTCTGCTTGTAGCTTGTAACAATATGACTCATGTACTTTATTAGCTCAAATTTTGGGGAAGATTCAGGGTCTAGTCCCCATTATAGCCATAAAAAATGGGACGTAAACCTAATTTTTGGGTGTTAAATAATCAAGTTCTTCTTTTTCTTGAGTATTTATTGCATGTCAGAGTCTTTACAAAGTTTTCAAGAGCGATTAACGATTAATTCCAGGGTTGCCAGATCCCGCCTGAAAATCCTTTTAATGGTCTATGAAAACAAGCCCAAAAGAAGTAAGACCTAAAAAAATAAGAGGACGTGGCACCCACGTTTTTTTTTTCCACTAGTTGCTCAGTGCACATGCACGCACAGCCAAATCTGATTGAAATCTTGTAACTGGTACACTTCCTGTTAGTACTCCGCTTACTGAGGTACAATCCAGCTCTCTTTATTGGATTAATTCTGTTTTATTGATTGGAGTACGCTTTATACATGACTACTTGAATAAACATAACTGCAGAAACCTGACTATTACCAGATTATTCATTGCATGCATACACGCTCAGTGACTGACATGAACAAATAGAGGATCTTTTAAATGGAATTTTAACGAGTGTCAGTGATTGATAGGGAGAACGGCGAATGAAGAGATGGCGGCCGTAAGTTCACCTTGGCTTTCCTCAGGTGTACCAAGGAGAATTTGTTTAGGGTGTAGTTATCTTCCAGTTACCTGTGAAAAGCAGCAACCTTTGTACAGGTGAAGATTTAATGTTGGGATAGAATAGAAATTTGGCTTTGTCCCCAATTAAAAATGGTTGGAGGAAAAACTGGAGGAACTATTATTTAAATGGAACCATTAGTTCCCTGGTTCTTCATTTAGTCAGAAAATGTGGGGCTTTAATTCAATGACTCTACAGTACTTGTAACCAGTTACCTTCAATATTTATCAATGCTGGTATAATTTATATCTGTAGAAATTGTTCTGCTGTATTAAAATGTCATTTATGTAATTTAAACTACATGGGTACGTTGCTTAGGTGCTAACTCGCTTGGATCTTCTCTTCTCTGCTGTTTTCCAGCAGTCCAAAATCCAAACAGGAGGCCATGGTGCGCTCACCACCCGTGATGTCTCCCTCCAGCGCCGCCCAGATGGACTCTAAACTGCCCAATCAGGGAAAGCAAGGGGGCGCCGGCAGCCAGTCGCAGCCTTCCCCTTGTGAACCCAAGGCACTGAGTGGAAGCCATACACCTAAGGGTCCTCAGGGGTCTGTGGGTAGCATGGGACTCAAAAATGGACAAGGCCTGAATTCGGGCAACGGGTCAAAAAGCAAGATCAAGAGGGAGAGAAGCACTTCCATAGAGTCCTTTGAACAGAGGGATACAGGGACGCCCAATAATGAGGGGGACCATAAAGGTAGGAATGCATATGGTTTTGCATGGCACCGACTTTTATTGATTATATGTTGTCTCTTTCACAAACCATTTCCAACTATCTTTTTATTTTATTCGTTTATTGAAAAGCCTTGCCATGATACTCTGTTTCTGTTTGTTTGCTTTCTCTTTATTTTGGTGCTAGTCTGCAGTAAACTGGCATCTAATCCAGAGCTCGCTTATGCTTTTAATCTGGGATAGGCTTTGGACTCACGGATGACCCACATCAGAAAAAAGGAGCGTTAAAACATTAGTGACACGACCATGTACACAAACGCACAAAACCCTTCTTAAATAAGAAGATTGTTTCTGGACTGAAGATTTTGCATAAAGCAAATTGTTTGTTGTTCCTTTCTTCATTTTTGTGATTTCTCTTCAGTTGTCATGATCTTACCTACATACTATATTGCAGAATGAAACCCTATTTGGCTTGGAATCGTTTATTAGTGGAAAGACTAATTTAATTTTATTCATTTCCTCAGTGGAAAAAACGAGTGGTGGAAATTTGCAATAATGAGCCAGATTCTAGTGGGCTGTATTTTCCGATCCTGGATATTTGCGTCACATGTACAGTATTGTGCAAAGTTCTTATGCCACCATTAGGTTAGTAATGGCTGAATGTAACATTGTCGACGGTTGGAACCAAAATTTAATTTGGATGCATCACGTCATAATACTTCTTCCACTTTCTGATCTTTGTGTGAGCTTTAGCTTATCTTGGCCATTTCATCCTGTTCCCCATCCTGCTGTCCTTCCTAAATGACCATTCCTGATCAAGGGTCGACTTGAAATCATCACAATGAATACTCACTGTAGCCTAGAGAAGCGGTTTCTTTTTTTTACTTTAATTGATTGTATTGTAAAAACGTGACTCAAAAATAATTATATATGATGATTATACCATTGCTTTAACAACGCTACATCTAATCCAGTGGTAGCCTAAGACTTTGGCACAGTACTGTAACTATCATCTGCAAAATTACGAAGCTGTGCATCCATATGTGACTTAAATGAGAGCACATCTGAATGTGACAGACACTGACAGGAATGAAATCACTGGGGAGCTCCTCTAAGAGAGGAAATTAGCCCAGCACCCATTGTAATTTTAGTAACTCTGGATAGGCATGCATGCAGGGGCACTTGTATTTATGTAATGACACCTTCAAAAAAAGGCCGGTAGTTTAGTATATGAATGTAGTCAACATCTGGCTATCTCCTAATATCTACCCACATGCCCACCTTTGTCATTCCAACCACATTTATGTTTTTTTTTTCCCCTTCTGTTAAGCCACATTTCCTTTAAGATGGTACTAAAATGTCAATAAGCCATTCACAGAACTATGAAAAATTTCAGTTATTCCGAAACTGTTTCAGCATTTTGCTACTGATTCTATTCCTTGTAATGGACCAATGTTGCTGTGGCAGTTTAAGTTGCAGAAGGTGGCAGTGCCAGCCATAACAAACTGCATTTGGAAGCACTGAAGCACAGCTGTAAATTCTCGAGTCCATCATAACACAGATATTCTTTGATACATTTTCAAGTGTTTGGAAGGTTGTGGATTACATTAGTCAAGCCTGCAATAGGGTCTGAACTTTTTAATTTCATACCCATAAATAGGGTTGGATAACAGCTACACATGCATTCCATTATAATACCACGATTCTGAATGTTTTTTTTTTTTTGTTGTTTTCTTTTGGGTTTTTTTGCCAAGTTTGGCTACAGTTAAATGGATCACTCAGACTGTTGATGGTTGAAATCCCATTTCCATATACCTGTGAAAATATGGGTTCTAAGATGCTGTGGCAGGCTGACGGGGGCATTTTCAAATTGCAGTGCAATTTTTTTTGTAGGGATGGGCAGTCTTTTGTTTTATACAATCTGATTTTTTTATACAACACTTATAGCGGCTAAAGAAACCAGATGCCAATTTTATAGAAGTTACTTAAAAAGACTAGTTCTGTGATGGGTAATATGGCAAAATGCCATATCCAGTTTTTTAAGATGTGTATGACTGGCTGATTCTTTTTCCTCTCCAAGAATTATAAATGCTGGATACAGATAATTGTTTACTTTTTTAGTGATTAAACTGTCCATTGAAAAAAAAAAAGATGACAGCAAACTCTCAGTAGAGTTCACTTTAGCTTTGTTACATTTCAAATATTCAGTGAGGTGATGCTGTTTTAAATGCGTCATTATTGTTCTGAGTGTTTTCGGAGTTCTTCCTCTGTGGCTTATTTTTTCATGCCTACTGCAAACAGCACTCACTTACTGTAAAGGACAACAACAAACTAACCCAAATAACAGCATAATCACTGCTCCCTTAGTAGTACTGCACAATATAGGACGAGACTCTTTAGTGCACTTTGGAGAATAACTGAGAGCGTGTGTCAATTTTATTTGTATAGCACTTTTTACAATTATATTGTCACAAAGCAGCTTTACCTTGTTGCATAAACAATTGTCACAAGTTAGATTCTATTTTCACCGGTGAGCAAGCCAAATGGCGACAGTGGCAGAGAAAAACTCCCTGAGATTAAGAGAAAGAAACCTTGAGAGGAACCAGACTCTGAAGGGAAACCCGTCCACATTTGGGTAATAAACATAATTAACATTATACATGAAAACATTGAAATAAAAACATGCAATACGTGTATGTAAAGATGGGTGAGTGAGCATTTTCAGCATGACTGGTCATTCCGTCTGATCAGTCCATCTTCGACAACAGGTTCACCGTTACAGTGGGAACCTCGGCTGAAGGTGGAAATGAATTAAACTGTCAAATGAATCTTTGGTACCTTTTACATATGAAGGACTAAAACTAGAACTACAGGTGAAATGCTTGACTAAACAAAAAAAGCTGGAACTGTTTTTAAAACAGAATTACATTGTGAATGAATGTTAGTGAAAGCAGCATGTTTTTCATGTGTGGCCGTATTTTTGCACTGTGCACAAGTGTGGCTGTCTGTGACTGGGAATCGGTTATTATCGCCTGATTACCGGTAGTGGCCAATCAACTGAAAAGGGGCCAGTTCTGGTCACCAACTGCTCGATCGGTGCAACTTTAGTAGTATTGGTTTAAACGTGGGTCAATCAGCCAAAATGTGAGCTGGACTAGTGAATGGACCAAAGTGAGGTGCCATGATATAAATCTCAGTAATTGTGTTTATGGCCTAAAAATGCCCGGGGCAAATACAACATGCTAAATAATGTGGTCGAAATGTTTTTCAAACATGAATATTTTGGGGGCGTATTTAACTTTAAACATTTGATTAGCAAAAGGGTTAACAAGAGCAGGGTTTTCTGTTTTTCTTATTTTCATGATCAGTCTGAAACAGGCTCATCCTAAATGTTTTATACTGGAAATTCCAGCTGTGTTGGGGGGAATAAAAATTGTTAGCGTAGTCCTTAAATTGAGTGATAATAACGCGTATTCATCTGCAGTAATAGTGTAGCAAACTGTTTCTTTATCCCCCATCTTAATATTTGCACAAATGTTCCTTTGCGATTCCCTGAGGTCTGATCTAATGTCTACCTCAGATCTTCCACAGATCTTATTGCCTCATAATGTAAAATAGGGCCAGAATCAGCCTTAGCATTTTATAAGCCCCAAGACGTGAATGCGCAGTGTGTCATTGGAGTAACATTTTCATTCTGCCTGTTTATCTAGCGCACGGGTTAGCGTGTGCCTCTCCAGCTGTCCTCGGGCGCTGTGTACTGTAGTGCTGTAGTGCTGCATAAAGACATCCACACCTCCATATGTCTCCTAGTGGAAACATCACAGTGTAGATTCAGAAGTAGGAAGTGCCAAGGAATGTACCATCTTTTCTGCTGGGAGAGGGGAACCTTTTTCCCCGTCTCTTTTCTTGCCTAACTGTAGGACCCCTGCTGGTGGCTAATGCCTTTGTATTTTTTTTTTTTTTCTTTTCATGAGCGACTGCTATAGGATTGGCCATTTTAATTGTGTGCATCCAAATCAGAGACTACTCTGGTCTGTTTGACATTATAAAGTTAACTTCACTCTGCCTCGGGCACACCTGAGGTGCGCTGAATATAAATACGTTGAAGAGAAGGGGTGTAAAAAGCAGCGTATGGCTTGAAATGAGCTTCCCACCTGCGTGTGTACGCGCACATGTGTACATGCACTTTCAGAGTCGGTGGGAGTTGGAGCAGTCAGCCTTCAGGTTGTTTTGGTCGACTGTGCGAGTCAGCCTGCCAGGTTAGTTTTGTGTGTTTGTATTCACTGTTGGGAGTTTGCTCATGGCGTTTGTTTACTTGGCGAGCAAGTGTATTCTCCACACAGGAAGTCCTGTTATGTTCTGTATTTCGACTCTATTATCCGAGCCGTGGTGATGAAGCATGCTGTATCCTAGCTACAGGAAAGCTGTGTATGTAAGCAGTATAGAGACAGATGGTACTGACTGTCAGGATAGCAGAGCAAGTAGGGTCATGGACAGAGGCAACATGAGTTAAACGACCCAGAGGGAATCAAATTCCAGGAGCCCCTTTGTCACTGGTGAACAGAAGCTGATTTGGGGATTGGCGTAATCCATGAAACTGGTTAAATATAGGTTAAAACATTTACGTTGGCTACTAGATGGATGTTTTGGTTTTTTTTTCCCCCCTCTGCAATTTGGATATACCCGATTCCATTGTTGTGCGCTTTGTCCCAACCCCTTAAGCTTTTTGCACTTGTTTTAACTCGAACATGGCTGGCATCTTCAGCAAGAGCTTGAAGGAACATTCTGCTCCAAGCTCACAGGATCAATTTGCCATGTCTGGCAACACCGCGAGGGGGGAAGGGGGTAGCCCGTTGGCATAAGCTTTTAACGCAGTCACCTCTCACACTTAAGGTCCCCGGTTAGATCCTGACCTCAGACTCCGACTGCTTGTGTGGAGTTGGCATGTTCTCCATTCGTTTACTGTTCGCCCATTTCCTCCCACTTTCCAAAGATGTTAGGTTTATTGGTTACTCTAAAATACCCCAGTATAACAGTATCTGGTATTGCTATAACCTTGCTTCTGTTTCGAAAACTTATTGAAGCATTATATGAAAGCAAACATGAGGCACATTGTCGCATGCGTTTAGTGCCTGTCGCCTCATAGCTCCAGAGTTGCCAGGTCAGACCTTGGATCCACCTGTGTGGAGTTTTCATTTCCAAAGCCATGCGATGGGTTAATTTGTCGCTCCAAATTCTCACAATATGATTCTGAGTTAACATTGTTTCTGTCACGAATAGACATCGATACCAAGAGCCAGGTTAAATAAAATAAAACAAACAAGTAAGCAAACAACCCCTCTATTGGCCAGTGCTATCACACTTGTTGCAGCAGGTATTTATTCCTCATGTTTCCTTCCCGAAGACATAGCCAATGCTGCCAGTGGAGTGCCCAGCCTGTCCAGACTCGCTATTGAAATATGCTAGTGGTATTCAACTGGTGCTAGAGCAGTCCCTATTGTGTTACTGGCGATTTTTACCAACTTGCTTGCAGACCGTTGGTTTGGTTACCATAACGCTGTCATTATTGAAGAGCTATCAGGATCTGCTGATTCTTAGGGCTGCTATACGATTGGTGCACCATTGAACTGTTTCATGTATTTTTAAATGATACAAATCATCTTTATTACTTAGTCTGTTTATTAACCTTGTCGGAGTGTGAAGGCGAAATCTCAAATGTTGTCATTGTTCTTGTTCTTCCTTGCAGAGATGAGCAGTAGAGCAAAGAGGTTATGTGTAGCTGAACGACGGCAGCCCTATAGTGGAGCCGACTGGTGTTCAGGAGGAGAGAGTGATGACGACGACCCAGGATTCTTCAGTAAGTGACTGGCTCAGTTCGATTTGTTTAACAGTTGGAACTGTTGTAAATGAGAATTGGTGCAGGTTGACAGATCCAAAGAGCCATTTTATAGTGCATTGGTGCATGTTATTTAACTCCATTAATTATTAAGCGTTAATTAAATCAAAGGTATTAGAAAAGCTAAAAACATAGGTTCTTTACATTTATTTCAGAAGAGGAACGGGGTTAAAAAGGTATGCTGAATCTCACTAGGATTGGAATGAACATCAGTGGAAAAGAATGTTAATGGAGTAGCAAATCCAAGTTTGAGATTTTTTTTAGATATGGTCATTGTTATTTTCTAAAAGAACTAATCTAATGTTGGCCTAAGTGTCTTTTTTGGAATCTCTGGTATTGCGTTCTCAAAGATATGTGTATCCGTGGCTTCATTAGGTTTGCATAACTCCGTAATTCCAGTCTGAAAATGTGAGCTTTCAATTTATCCTCTTGACACTTTTTCACTTCTTTTTCTGCCCCCGACCTACCTTTAGACTGCAACTCCAATGACTTAAAGTCAGATCCAGGCAACCTGGCAGCATCCACGCCTACCCACAATGCTGTTGGAGGACAAAATCCGACGTCAGAATTGGGCAACAGTCAGAAAGCTGGGTCAAAGGTTGTTTACGTCTTTACCACTGAAATGGCAAACAAGTAAGCACGTGTGCATTGTTATGTAGTAAACTCTGTAGCGTCTCGACCTTCCACTTGTCTAGTTACGTCCACGTGATAGATAACCTTTAGATACTAATCACAATAGTGTGTGCTAACGACATCATTTGTGTGCATGCACAGACTGAAAACGGATCTTTTTATCGGATCACTTTATCTGATTTTTATAGGCTATGATCACTTGAATAATCAGATGAGACTATGATCAGATTACTAAATACATGTAAATGCACTCATTAATGGGCTTACATGACTTATAAAGGGCTATGCAGTTGGTGCAGAAATGCTGATAATGATTGTGTTTACATTCAGTGTTTACAGTTAATAAATCAGATTTTGGTAGTAATCTGATCAAGTTTACATGCACTTGAATAATCAGATAATGGGAAAACGTTCTCCACGCAAGAATCGGATTTCTGCTTTGTAAGCAGCTAATAATCTGAGAAAGATGTCATGAAAACTTTAATACTAAATAACCAGATTTCTCCTTTACTTGTATTCCAATACAATTACAATATATTATATATTACAAAATATTATATTGCATTTCAGTCTTCAGTGTGTTCAGTAAATATTTTGCTCCATTTAATTCCGTGCAACATTTAATCCCAGGGTTGCCAGATCCCACAGGCAAAACCCCTGCCGGGTCTGTAATTTAAGGCAAAAAGAGGCAAAACCTCTAAGAATAAAAATGATAAAATGCATTTTTATTTAGTTATTTATTAATGTTTATTCATTAATTTTTTTTCCTAGCTTCTCTGAGCTCAGCGCTGTGAAAAGCTGATCCTTGTTAGTAATGCCAGTTCATGGCCTCTGTGTGTGTTGTCTTTACTTTTCAGAGCGGCAGAAGCAGTGATAACAGGCCGCACAGACAACATAATCACTTATCACATGAACAACGTTTCCAATGGCAAGGGTGGCAAGCCGCAACTTCCTCTGGTAACGATGAGTATTTCTTAAAAACTCAAACTGCCAGGGGTTATGCACATTTATGAAGACAAAACTTTTTAACTGTGCCTTTTGCTGTGTCCATTTCAGAACAGTCAGCTTGGACCCCACCGGAATGACCCAAAACAGCAAGGGACTCCTTCCCAACAACAGTCATCTCACTCCTCTGATCAGAACCACCAAGTGGCCTCCAAAGTGCAGTCAGGCCAGCCACAGCAGCAGCCTCCAGCACAACAAGTTCAACCTCAACAGCCAGCTCAAGTGGCTAAACCAGCCAGCCTCCCTCAGGACGTTGCCCAGTCAGGGGGCATGGACACAAAGAGCCTACCCAGCAGCAGTCCTCAAGATGGTGCTGGATCACATGATGGTAGTAATCCTGCAGGGACACCCGTTAGCCAGGCTCCTAACCAGACTCCCAATGCTGGTCCACAGCAGGGTTTCTCTCCCCTTGACCTTCCAAAAGGAGCAGACGTTAAGCTAACAGCCCAGCACCAGCAGCAGCTAGCTCATGAGATAATGGGGGACAACCCTGAGGGTCTTTCTCAAGAGCAGTTAGAGCATCGAGTACGCTCTCTGCAGAGTTTGCGTAACCTTGAACTTATGCTCTTCCCTGATGATATGACATCCATGGGGCAAGGCAACTTGGTTGGGCCCCCACCTAATGCTTCCATGATGGAGGGCGGTCCCAAAAAGCCTGAACAAGGGCCACTTCAAGCCATGATGGCCCAGTCTCAGAGCTTGGGGAAAGCTGGATGCCCTGGAGGTCCACGTCCAGAAGGGCCACCGTTTGGGCCGCCGGGTCCTAGAGACATGCCTTTCTCCCCAGATGAGCCTGGACCTCCTCCACAAGGTCAGGTGCCGATGAATTCACTTCCAGGACCTGTTGGTGAGCATGGTGACCATATGACACCAGAGCAGATGGCTTGGTTGAAACTACAGCAAGAATTCTATGAGGAGAAGAAACGCAAACAGGAGCAGCTGCAACACAGACCGATGGGAGACATGATGCTTCACCAGGGTGGTCCACGCGCCATGATGCGTGCACCACCTCCTCCATACCAAATGAGTCCTGGTGATATGTGGGGTCCTGGTGGTCCTGAGCCGTTCCCTGAGCAGATGAATCCTATGGGCCCTAAAGGAATGCATCCGCACATGCAGAGAATGCCTGGATTCTCCGGAATGATTAACCCTGAAATTGAAGGGGGCCCTAACCAAATGCCTAGGCCTGGCATGAACTGGCCCGATGATATGCGCAAGATGGGGGATGGAAGGGGGTTTCCACCAGGTCAAGGGATGTTTGGTGGGCCAGGGGGTCGTGTGGAGAGGTTCCCCAACCCCCAGTCAGTACAGGAAGCCATGTTCCATCAAGGCATGGGTGACAAGCAAGGGATGGGCCTTCCGCCCGGCATGGTGATGGAGATGAACAGGATGATGGTCAACCAACGACCCATGGAGCCCGGAAATGGAGGTCGAATGATGTTTCCCAGAATGCCAGGCGAAGGTCCAATGAGCCCATCTTCAAGGATGGAGTTTGTAAAAGGTTTGGGGCGTGACATGGGTGACTTTGGAATGGGACCCGGCAACCTCAGTGTCAACATGGGGCCCAATCCTCAGATGATGCAAACCAAGATGAGAGAGCCACCAATGAACATGAGTCCAGAAGAGATCATGAAAATGAGGCACAGTGGCGGTCCAATGACTGACAGTATGGCTCCGCAGCAGAAGATGATGCAAGGACCTCCCTTTTCTGATCAGCCTCACCCAGGTGACTTCAACATGGGACCGAACCGGCAGTTTCCAGGCTTGGGGCCTCAAGGACCTGTAAGTCAGAGGGTTTCTAGAGGCGAGCCACCTTTTGGCCCTGACCAGCGAGGAGGCAACCTGGGTGGAAATGGCCGCCTCAGTCACATGCCCCCTTTACCCAATCAGCCTCCAAACAGTGCAGGCCCACCACCTAACCAGAGGAACATGGGTAGAAAACCCTCGGACTTGAGTGTACAGTCTGGCCCAGCTAATTCACCCAACGTAAATCCGCTCAAGTCCCCTACGTTGCGGCAGGTCCAGTCACCAATGCTGGGGTCGCCTTCGGGTAATCTCAAGTCTCCACAAACACCATCACAGTTGGCCAGCATGCTTAGTGGGCAGCCAGCAGCGGCTGCAGCTGCTGCTTCTATAAAGTCTCCTCCAATGATGGGTTCAGCAGGGGCATCACCCGTCCATATGAAGTCTCCTTCACTTCCTGCGCCTTCCCCTAGCTGGACGTCATCACCAAAGCCGCCCATGCAGAGTCCAGGGATCCCTCAGAACAACAAACCTCCTCTCAGTATGACCTCACCAAATATGATGGGCAACGTGGAGCAAGGTACTACAGCCCCCGTTTGTTTCTTTACAAACCCTGGGAAGTTTTTATTATCAGTTCTTGTGTAACCCACAGCTTATTTTAGGACTTGCAGTATAACTCCCCCAGATGCCAAACCATTTATTAATTATTTGCTTAATTACTGA
The DNA here is from genome assembly GCA_034779995.1 of Parotocinclus haroldoi. Taxonomy (NCBI): domain Eukaryota; kingdom Metazoa; phylum Chordata; class Actinopteri; order Siluriformes; family Loricariidae; genus Parotocinclus; species Parotocinclus haroldoi. The sequence continues at coordinate 18,035 of JAUZST010098799.1, forward strand.
AGCAGTATCTGTTATATTTCCCAGGTGGAAACGCTCCTCCATCTGTACCGGCTTCCAGTAGTTCCAACAACCAACCTGGCTCCATCAACGTTCCGGGAAGTCTTCCATCCAGCAGTCCTTACACCATGCCTCCAGAACCCACACTGTCCCAGAATCCTCTGTCAATCATGATGTCACGAATGTCCAAGTTTGCCATGCCTAGCTCTACACCTCTTTACCACGATGCCATTAAAACTGTAGCCAGTTCAGATGATGACTCACCGCCTGCACGATCACCAAACCTTCCATCCATGAACAATAGTATGCCAGGTAAGCCCATACTTAACTTCAATACAATATACATTTTTAGGCTTTCCAGTTTTTCAAGGTTGCAAATTATTCTTATTATCGATTAAATCCTAGAAAATATTCTAGCATTTTTTTGTCAATATCACACAATCCTGTTCATCGTGTATTCTGTTCCCAGTTCTTTCAGCGTCTAATATCTTTAATATGTGTAACTTGATGCAGCCTAAACCTGACATTTTGGCTTTGTTGCAGGTATGGGGAATCATCACCAAGGTCATCCGAGAATGATGACTCCCATCTCCTCAGGCCCCATGCCTTCCCTCAGCCCTATGGGCATGAACACCATGGGCTCCCAACCCCTCTCTCATGGCATGCCGAACCAGATGCCCTCGCCCAATCCTTTGGGCCCTTCCATGCCACCTCACACTGGGCCCATGGGTCCTGGAATGATGTCTCATGGCATGATGATGCCCCCTGTCTCTCAAGACCCAGGAATGGGTAACAATCAGATGATGACCCAGGGTCGTATGGGTCTGCCTCACAGAGGACAGGGCTTCCCCCCAGGACAGTCACCTCCGCAGCAGATGCCCTTTCCTCACAATGGTCCTGGGCCTCAGGGTGGCTTTCCTCATGGAATGGGCTTTCAAGGAGAGGGAGGTCCAATGGGGCGAATGGGGAACATGCCCCACGGACCTGGTGGAGAGCCTGGAATGTGCAAACCCAACACACCTGGGGGCCAGGAGTTCAACAGCATGCCGGGTGTCTTCACTGACTCGGACCTACACGAGGTGATGCGACCAGGTGCCTCGGGAATTCCCGAATTTGACCTCTCGCGCATCATTCCTTCTGAGAAGCCCAGCCAAACACTGTCTTATTTCCCTCGCGGAGGAGAAGCACCGGGTGGAAAACCTCCCCACTCCTCTGGTCCACCTGGCTTCTCCCCCATGCAGGGGATGATGGGAGAGGGCAACCCTAGAATGGGCATCCCTATGCAAGGCATGGGAGGCCCCCCAGGCCCAGGACACATGGGACCCCAGGACATGCCAATGGGGAACCCTGGACACAATCCCATGCGGCCACCTGGCTTCATGGGACAGGGCATGATGGGTCCTCAGCCCAGGATGTTGTCACCAGGTCAGCAGCCAGGAATGATGGGAGGCCCCGGGATGATGCAGGGCAAGGAAAGGCCCATGTACACCCATCCTGGCCCTGTAGGCTCCCCGAACATGATGATGTCACTACAAGGAATGGGTGGCCCTCAGCAGACTATGATGATGCCTACTCAGATGAGGCCTCGGGGAATGGCAGCAGACATGGGAATGGGGTTTAATCCAGGCCCTGGGAACCCTGGGAATTTAATGTTCTGAGCTGCTACAAAGGAAGTGACAAGCCTCCTCCACGATACAATAAACAATCTGGATACTGTAAAACCTGTGAAAATATGGACTTCTTTTTATAAAAGGAAACAAAACGAGCTACACGTGGGTGTGTTTTTGTGGGACAGGAACTGGGACACTTGTGTACACACACCTGGTTATCTTGGGTAGGACGTGGCTGACATGCACACACACACAAACACACACACACCCAAACATCTGGATGTATAAAGAGTCCTCCTTCATGAGAATGGATGCTGTTTTGCCGGTGGAGTGCTATGAGAGGACTAGTATGGCCGCACACTACAATAACATGCTCTCCTCATCGTCTTGTCCAGAATTAGCACCATTTGGAACAGAATGGTTTTTGGAACATTTGGGAATGTATTTGGATTCTGAGCGAATCTTTTTTTTTTTTTTTTTTTGGTTTTGTTTTCCTTTTTTTTTTTTTTTTTGTAAACCCGATCTTGGGTGGCCATGGTAAATACACGTGGGGCCGCGTTCAAAGCCGACAGCAAACCAAGCAAAAGGACGACCTTAACGTAGCAATTTTATTATTGTACTTTGTTTAAAAAAAAAAAAATCAAAAGGAGATGGCTGACTGAGCAAATGTGGCTGGTGACTAAAACCAAACTGAATGAACACTCGTGGAAACGAAAAATAGTCAAGGAACATTTAGTCACGAGTCGCACCGTCTTGGCTGTATGTTTACATCTCATTGCATCACTTTCCTCCGAGTCATGAAATGCTCTTTGTATGTGTGTACTGTACTTGTGTTGTTAAAGGGATTTTACCAGTGACTTCTATAGGTTTTTTTTTTTTTGGCGCCTTCATTTTCATTTGTAAAGGGGGGGAGGGAGGGAGGGAGGGTCTGGAGGCGACTGTTGGCGGCCAATACGGTGCAACAGACACCACCACAAAAATACTGTGTACCATGGGGGCATACAGAATATTTTAAATTTAATTTCTTTTGCTACTCCCGTGTATGATAAACCCCAACTAAGACCTCATACAGATCATAGTATTATTAAAAAAAAAAGCACAAACAAGAATTAACTGTAAAGAATCAGAAGTGTTTTCACTTTACTGTTTTTATTGTAGAGAAAAACACTTTGACTGTCGGTAGGAGCAGTAATCTGATGTACGCTGTCAGCTTGGTTCTGGTTCCAGATTTTTCTCCAAGTTGGATGGGTCTGTCGAGATCCCAGAACCATGACGCCTATTACCAGAGTCATGGGTTCTTAGATAAAAGACTGCAAACAGATGTCACGTATCTGGGATGATACTGAAATGCAGAAATCGGATTGTTTTAACCACGTGATGGTTCCACAGTGCAGCGCTGGATTACTGATGGGTGGCAATTTTTGTTTGTTTGTTTTTGTTCCTTTTTTTGTAGAAAACAAACAATGAAAAACAGAAAAAGCTAATAGGTTGTCCTCATGTCCCCAGCCCTCCTGTGTTGATGCTTGTCATGTGTAACTCCATTGAATTTGGTACTGAACCACTTCCTAAGGCTGGGCTGTGGTGTTGGAAGACAAATAAAATATATTGTTTGGTATAAAGCGTTGGGCAACTCTTTCTCTTGCGTGGTGTTATACTGCCCCCTGGTGGGAGGTGAAGGATGTGCAGCATTCATTTGATTTTCAGGCTTTGTGTGAATCGGCATGCTACTCCTGATGAGATTCCAATCATTCTTGTGTCCATGTCCCGTTTATCTTGGTCTTGATGGTACAACAAAATCTACGTCTGTGACGATGCTTTGCCGACCAATCAGAAAGCCGCACAAAGTCACCGGAGTCACACAAAGTCCAGGTGTGACCATCTTATACGAGTAGGTTGGATTTTCTCACCAAAGCGACTAACAAACAGCAACACATTTGCAATTTCTTCATGACATAGATAAAACAACCAGTATTATATAATTAGTGCACAAATCCATCCCTGTTGCACTCTAAATGCATGACGTTTAACCCTGAAATCCCCCTCCCATGAGCTGGCCGTGGGTCCTACAGCACACTTTTTGGCTGAGCTTAGTCTGTGCTGCCTCCTTCTAACAAACCTACTACCCATGAGACAACAGGTAAGTCTCATTAAATAAACACCTTCTCGCATACACACAAGCCGGTAATGGACAATGCCCTTATTTCATCACAATGCCACACAGTCTAGGGTGAATATAAAGTACTGGCTGCAGTTAAACATTAGTACATTAAGTTTTGCACTTTTTACCCCCTGCAGGATGAGCATTAACTAGGCTCGTGATGGTGTACACTACTTATCAACTGATTCCCGATTCACAGTGTTTTCTCAAGGTTTGATTTTAGAGTTGATGAATGGCAAAATATATATTTTTAATTTCTCTGTAAGCATGGCAAACAATGCACCTTTTCCTGTAACCGTTTTGAACCAACCAAAGGTTTACAACTGTGAACAAAATGATCTACAGTAGTACAGTGAAAAAAATAAAACTTTTTTTTAAATTTTTGTAACAATTACAATTGCGCTTTTGTTGCGTAATAATGTACTTGTCTTGTACAAAAGCAATTATACAAAAATAATCTTTAGTTTCCAGCCATTAAAAGCACTTAATAATCCAATAATGCTGAAAGTTATCTGACCGTTCAACTGGACGTGTGTCTAATCAGATGGAGAACGCTATTGTACCCCACTGTATCAGAGCAGTATTAGCATACACCAGTTACAAGATTTCAATCAGATACAGGCGTGGAGGAATCATGGGGGGCCGGGTCAGCTCATTCTAGGAGGTTTCACTTCTTTTGGGCTTAGACCAGATGTCTTGCGGGATCTGGCAACTATGTTATTAAACGCACAAACACTTAAAACACTTTGTGGACACTCGACCTCAACATGTCTACTGTTGATTATTTGATATTAAAAATTTCAATTAGTGTTGCAGCTTTGTGAGATTATTGGCTGAATGCTAAGTAGATATCCCAGAAGTGCATGTATACACCTGGTTCAGATTACAAAATATGATTTTCCGCAGTTAAAGAATTATTAAGTGCATGGAAACGCACTCGCTGTTTAAATGCATTATTAGAGGATTACGTGGGAAGGTGGTTTGGGGATGGCCGCCGATTGAATATAAAAGTGGTGTTGCATACATGGGGCTTGAAAATGATTAAATACTAACTAAAAGGGAAGGGCAGGAGATGGGGGGGGGGGGGGAGCATTGCATGACAGCAATCTCACCAACAAGCCCACATTCTACCTGGAATCAAAGGCCCCAAAATATGGCCTTACCTTCTGAAAAACTCTATCTGCAGCTTTGCTTTGGTCAGTTTAAGTTGCTTGTGTTTTCAGTTCAGAAATATTGAACGGCAAAGTTTGAGAAATCAACAGTCGTAAGATAAACTCATTTTAAGTCTCACATCTTACTCCTCTGGTCATAAAACATTGTCCATGCTGTACAAGCTCCCCCATCTTTACCACACTGTTTATACATTTTGAAAATTACCTTCTTAAATAATTCAATTTCATACATGTATGAAGAGGATTTCTGCACCTATAGGGTCTGTTCAGTAGAAGTTTGGCAGAGCAGGTCCTTGTCCAGAGCCTTAACCACTGAGCCACTACTGTCTGAGTATATACAGGTAGTCCCTGATTTATGATGTGGATGCGTTCAAATAAATCCATCGTTAAGTTGAATTTGCTGTAAATTGAGCAATTTGTACTGTATATTTCAAAGTTTAGCTTACCTTAAATGTGCTTAAAACACATCCATGACTGACTTTTCTTCACTACATTAGAAGCAAATACAAGACTGCGTTTGTATAATGTTTACACATTTAATAAAAAATTACTGAAAGATGTTAAAATTGCTCAGAAAAGCCCAGCATGCCCAATTACACACACAAAAAACTATATATATATATATATTGTTATGGCTTCTCCTGCACACACGTTAATGTTCTACCAGGTTCCAAACCTCACCATCCATCCCAGACTGTACAGAGGGTAGACAAAACATTTAGGCAGAACGTGTACAAAGTGACGTGTCTTCCTAGCTTCTAAGAACCCATAATATATGGGATTTTGTCTAATCTGTCTTGGAAATATTACCATGTTTGGAAACAGACATGCACTGACTAGCTAAATGATGGTTTTAAAGACACTCTTTTGTTAGTCTCCCAAAGGAATTTTGTACTCCTCCCACCTCTGTAATAAGGGGTGACGGCACTTTCTTCAGTGTTGCCAGATTGGGAAGTATTTTGTGCATTCACCGAAGCAGCTTTTTGGTGAAATTTAGAAAAGATCAAATCAATACTATAGTATTGTACACGATGTAGTGTACACACGTTTGGCTGTGTTGGACTGGAGGGTCTGACTCTCAGAATCTCTGTTCTAGTTTATCTCAAAGGTGTTTAATGGGGTTGAGATCAGAGCTCTGTAGGACCAGTCATGTTATTCCACAACAAAGTCAGACAACCATGGCTTTTTGGACATTTCTTTGTACACTGGGGCACAGTCGTGCACAAAAAGGGCCATCCACAAACTGTTCCCGCAAAGTTGGAAGTAATTGTCCATCATGTCTTGGAATACTGAAGCATTACGACCATCACTGGATCTTAAGGGGCACAAATGCTTTTAAATGCAGACTGCATGACTAGATGCTTGATTTTGATACACTTTTTAATGTGACCAAATGAAGCACCTGCGTTCAGTGATTGAGCTTTCCCAATACTTGTTTATATGGTGTATGTAAGATTTATTGAAATCTGAATTAAATACAACAGTGTTTTGAGACCTATGCTATAGAATATCCTTAATTAAATCCAACGTGTGAAATTAAAAGTTAATCTGTGCAGAGAACAAAGACATTTTTCATGCACTATAAAATAAATGACATCCTGAGATCTGGATTATTTATAAAGATGCCATATATTTTTGTTTATTTGTTAATAAATTGTATATTAATATAAATAATAATTGTAATAAGGGTTTAGGAAGGACTGCTTTATTATGTACTATACATACAACAGAATTCAACCCAAATGTTATAATTGCTCATTTATTTCTTAGAAAATGCTCCAATAGGTGTGTGTGAGCCGTTGCGTACTGATTTTAACAATAACTGCAGCTAATTTCTTTTTGGTAACCTGGTCAGTCCTTTACATTGGCTTAGAAGAACAGATCAACAGATGTCCTGACATTTTCATTTAGGATTTGGAGATCTAGTTCACATATAGTTTATAGTAGGAGATATAGTTTCGTTTTTAATGTTCTTCTGATGGCAGACTTCTGAACATTGGTCAATGTGAGAGAGGCCTTTAGTTGCTTAGAAGTTAACCCATTGTGGCCTTTCAGACTTGCTTCAATAAGTTGAAACATTTAGTAGGGCATGAAAATTGGTATATTACCTGGTTAAAATGAGCAGAAATGTTATATTTGCATTTACCTGCAATTACTAACATTTCATTTATTAAATATATGAAAAATATACGTCTTGAGCAAATGTTTTGGTGCTCCTGTTTAACTGATAAGTTAATATGTGGGGATACATTTGTTTACAGTAAGTATTTTTGATTCATTTAGTGATTTGTTCTTACAAATACCAGGTTAACACATTTTGGATTTTATTGATTTGATTTTTAAACTTCATGTTTGCTGCACATGTGCGCTATGTTAGGTATGTGACTACAGGATTGGTTAAATGTTTTCCCTATGGCGCTCCCAAGCTTTGGTGCTGTGTTTCTATAATTATCCCAGCATTCCATAGGGGACAAATGGCAGATCAGCTTAAATTTAGGCCATGGTAAGATTGTTTAGCAGCTGCAGAAAGGCAAGCATGGCTGTTTTTGCCTTCTTTGGCCATTAAATATTGGTATGGCTTTATCTGTGGATAATGCATATATGGAGCGCAGAGGGAGAGAAAGGACATGAACAATGTTGCCATCTAGCGGTAGAAGGGAATGATCGACCTGATTTATGTTTACCATGTGGTTTTTAGTTACCGTTCCGCTCTCGCCTTCATCCAACCTCATCCTGTTCCAAGCTCTAAGCTCCTTCAGCTCCATCCCGACCTTACCCCCTTCTCAAGTTTCCTTTCCCTTGTCCCAGGCTTATCCCTTCTTTCTTGAGGTGGTGAGACACGCCCTATTGTTCTCTTTATCCAAATCTCAAATTTGCATTCGAGTCATTTAGCTGATGCTCATATCCAGAGGGATTTACATTTGCTACAGTCTTACAGTCCTAGCGCTTGTGGGTTAAGGGTTTTAATCAAGGACCCAACAGCGGCAGCTTTGTAGTTGTTGGACTTGAACCTGGGAGGTTCTGGTCCATAGACCACTAGGCAACCACTGTCCATCTTCTAGTATCAATATTCTTCCACACTTTCAGCCTGCCGTTGACCCTTTTTCATGTCTGCCTTCTCCCATGATAACTTCCCTCCAAGGCTTGCTTTTGAACTTCTTTCATATCTCACTCATCTCCTTCCAAGCTCAACCTCTTTCCACATTCATCTCTCAGAACTGGTTCTTTCAGCTGATTTGCTGTTTTATTCATTTAGTCTAGGTGCACTCTGTAGATAAAAGCTATAATTTACCCCAAACAAGGTACATATTGTTGCCTTTCTAAATGTTGTCACCCAACAAATGTATGTTGTAACAATATATGTATACAAAAATTATTGCATTAATTAATTGCTTTTAATCTACTGTTTATTCTTTTCTCCGTTTTAAACATATGCATTAGATTGCTGAATTTTATTTTTATTTTTTTTGATCAGACATGCTTTTGTATAAGCCTATAGTGTTACTTTTCACTGAAAGCCACTGTCCATTTTCTTAAGACTCATTGCAGATGATGTTCAGTCATTTTAGCCATGTTTTTCTCCGTCTATTGCCCATTGCACAGTCTCTCAGAATGTGGCCTGAGGTAGGGAGTACCTTAATATTATTGTGGCCTTAAACGGACCTTTTGTCTTTTATTGGGAGAATAAGCCTGCATGGTTGCTGGTCAGTAGGAGCAAGGCAGGGGAAATTTTTGTGTAGCCTCCCCTTTCTCACCACTAAACACCACTAAGGTTCAGCCTCAGATACTCCCGGAACTCCCCAATTCTTTTAAACTTGCTTAAATCCCATCCATTCCAGCTTGAGTTCATTCAATCCTAACTTTAAAACTTCTATACACACTTTTGTTGTGTTTAGGTCATGGTTTCATTTGTCTTTTATTCAGAGCTTTTGATCGTCGTAGTTAAATTTGCCTTTATTATAAGTAGAGACGCACTGCATTTATTTTTAAAATAGTACGTAAAAAAATGTTGGATCAAAAAAAAAAAAGAAAACAAACTGACTCAAGTCAACCTCGAGCTTGGAGGGATTGCTTGGACTCTGTGCACAAACGATCTCTGACAGCACACCGCCTCGGCCACTGAAAACAAGGAGGTTTCAATAGCAAAGGATGCAATAGAAAGCGCAGAAGAAATCTGAATAAGTATGAATAAATATGTTGGCGGTGGCACAGGGTTGAGTCGGTGTGTGAGGGCATGAGTGAAGGGAAGAGACATATAAAAAAAATAAACGCTATTCAGTTCCTTCAGTCTTCTGCACAGGCCAGTGCAGACACTTTGAGCAGTAAAAGTCTTGACCATGTGGAATCATTTCACAGTCTCCAGAGATATTAGTAATATTAGTGATATGTAATTGCCGTTGACCAAAACATTTGGTTCAATGTTACTTTGGCCAAAAGATTTAATATGTAACTTTAAATTTGGCAGACTGAACTCATTTGAACAGGGGGTTAAAATGCAGGCAAGAAATCAGTGTAGTTCCTCTGCTCTCGCGCTGAAGCACAATCACTTAAAACAGAAATATAAATAAAGAATCGTATCTTATTTACCCATTCTTATGTATATATGCTTTTGTGTGCTTTACGAATTTAGATTGGACAGTAATTTAGATGTAGAGTACTGTGCCGACTCTTAGGTCACCATTAGATATGTTGTTAGTACGCAGGTATAATGACCATCTATAGCACACTGTTGTGAATTGGACCCAAAATTTCAAACCTTTTCATTCGTCACACCTTAGTTCATGTTTCCACTGATCTACATTCCTCATCCTTGTGAGCTTTAGCATGTAAAAACATTAAGCATAATTGAATTTTAATCTGAATTCATAATCTGAATTTTATTCGTATTTGCTAAGTTGCCCCTTTTTAACTTTGTGCAAAACCTAATGATCACCGGTGTGATTTCACAATATTCCAAAAAAACATCTTGTGAAGTTACTAAACACAATTCAGTATATGTTGAAAGAATATTGTGCACAGTTAATGCAATCCCTACTATCCTTGCAGGAGTTTTCGTGGCAGGTGTTGTCGGTTACTGGACAAAATGCTGCAGTTTCGTACGTCAAACATTCAAACTGAGTACTTCAGGTGCTCTTAATACAAGTAGTGTGTGAACATTGACATTTAACCCACTTTGCAGCCACCCTTATCTAGAGCGACTTGCTGCTGGTACATCTTACAGTCCTAGCAATAGTGGGTAGTTCAAGGACCCAAAAGTGACAGCTTGCCAGAGGTGGGATTTGAATCCAGCACCTTCTTGTTCATAGCGTACCTTAACCTCTAGGCTACTGCACACCGCGAGTATAGTCTTAATGTCCAGCTGAAATGGCAGAGCTAAGCGGGGAAGGTACTACGTCACAAATTCCAGGGCACCAAGTTTACAGAGAAATTAGTGGACTTTAAAATTGGTGACGTGTCACACGGTGATCCGAAGTTTTAGTGCAAATGTGTTGGATGTGAGGTGTGATTAACCTAACAAAATCCAAGTAAATCATACTCGGTATGGTTTAATGTTTTGGGGTTGCAGTGCATATTGAGTCCCAGGCTGAGAGGTTTCAGTCCCAGCATGCAGTTCACAACTCGATGTCATTGTCATTGTTTTATATAGGTGTGGTATTTAGTTAAGCTCATAGTGCACGCTTTTGTGTTATTCTGATTATGGACGGTATTAAGCGTAAAGCGGGTGCTCCAGTGCATTCCGTGGTTTACAGTAGCGATGTATAACCTGCCGTATTGGTGATTTCCGTGCAGGTTTGTAACCCGAGTGGGCTGAGCTGTGTCTCGATGCTTGAGCGTAAGCATAGATGTGTCTGTGACATGAGCGACGAGCAAATTTGCTGTGCGTGATGCTGGATTCCATGCTGATGCTAGAGTGAAATCCAAAATCTGCTAGTATTACAGCATTTGTTTGATGCCATATAATGGCTTCTCAAGATTACACCGACAGGTCGTCTGGCCTCACTCTGCTGCTAGTCCCACTGCTCTTGCTGAACCGTCGCTTGTCGCTCAAAAATCCGTTGCACTGTAGCATGGGTGGAGCAGACAAGTTGGGCATATCTGTAGGCCCCTGAGAGAAGCTCATCTTAAGAAAGTCTTCTGGCCCTAGGTTTCCATGGTCACACTGGCGTTCTGTTGCCATGTTGGCCGAATTCTGATGGTGTGCCATGTGGTTGTTGAATGTCGGGCAGCTTGGGTGTGCGTGAGAATGTCTGGGGAGGTGTTGAGACGATGAGGATGTTGCCAGGCACTCATTGAAGTCAGGAGGTGGAGTATAGGCCCGATTTGGTGTAGAAGGTTCTGGAGAAGCTGAGTTTATTGCCAATGTCATGCTTGATCTTTGTTGCTTACTGGCATGGTAGTCCATGATGCTTCTCTTGCACTGCCTCCATGCTAAATGGTAGAGCTCGACAATGCTTAAAAACAGAGAAACGGCTGCCACCACTAGCATGAACACAATGAAGACGTTCTTCTCAGTGGGACGAGAGATGTAGCAGTTGACCGGGTGTGGACATGGTGGACCTTTGCATGTGTACAGGGCTTCAAGGAAGACTCCATAGATCAGATACTGGATTACAATGAATATAACTTCCATCACGGAGCGGATGACAATGCTTAAGACATAGGTCTGCAGCAGGGCACCCCGTAGATGCACTTTCCCCCCTCCACCTTCATCCTTCCCGCAGTCCCTTTCCCCCTCCGGGTACTTCTCTGTAGCTCCTCCTCCCCCTCCACCGTCATCTACCTGGGCTTCTTGCTCTCTTTGCCTCCTCTTCTCTTCTCGGCGGACGGTGTGCATGGCATGACCCATGTAGATGAGCGACGGCGTGGAGACGAAGACGATCTGAAGGACCCAGTAGCGTATGTGTGCGATGGGGAACGCACGGTCATAACAGACATTCTCGCAACCTGGCTGGTCTGAGTCACACATGAAGTCTTCCTGCTCATCACCCCACGACGACTCAGCCGCTGTGCCCAGGACCAGAATACGGAAGATGAAGAGGATAGTAAGCCACACCTTACCCACCGAGGTCGAGTGCTCCTGCACTTCTTCGAGAAAATTCCCAAGCAAGCTCCAGTCAGCCATAGGCAATAAGAGGGATCTGCTAGAAGAACAAACAGAGAGTAACGGTGGATATGGTTGCTTTTAAAATAATCTTGAACATTGAGGGTAACTGAGTAAAGATAAATCTTGCAGGAGAGTTTTAACAACTTCACAGAGCGCTTGAGCAAATACTTGAGTACAAGGTTTTTTTTTCCCATGCAACCACATTCTCAGAACTGTGGGAAATTGACCTGACCGTTTTAAGGATGCCTTAACTATAAATAAATGAGCCATAAATTCTATGGCTTCCTATTCATGACGTGAAGACGTAGGATTTTATCAAATCAGAGACACATCCTCTTGGATAACAATATGTAGTTCATTTTTTTAAAAACATTGTATAAGATTGAGAAAGTTCCTCTTAAGTTTCTGTTACAACAAAAACAACAGTTCGTTTTTTAAAAAAAGTAATAACACAAGGTGCTGTGCAAAGGCCTTGGCTGCCATTAGGTTAAATATACTATTGTTTTAGCAAGGATATAATGACCATATAATTTTCTCATTCTGTTTACGAGAATACAAACAATCTACAGGAAATGTGTGTGCAGTTTTTAAATATGGAAAAATCAGTAAAAAAAAAAAAAAAAAAAACAGCTTCTAAACGCTACACTAATCTCCCAATTTCACCTGAACGGCGTCTAGCAGCTTCATCGGGATGAAGCTGAACATTCTACAATCCTAGGAAGCTTTATTAAGAATTATACATATATTCTTAAACAAAAGTAACAGCCACAAACCACTTTTTTGGGAGGGGGACCATGTGAACCCAGGTTTAGATATGGTAAAGCTCACAGAGTGGAATGAAGTTGGTTGAAGGGTTGAGGTGACGAATTGAAACTATGGGTCCATTTTATGACTTTTCCATGTTGTACACTTCTCACAAAAAATGGGGGGCATTTCACTATATATATATATTTTGTGATCAGTATTTATGGTCATTATACAATTGCTAACAACGTATCTAGTGGTGGGATAAGATTTTTGCACAATATTGTCTATCATAAATCATATATCTTTTTTCATCTATCAGTCATAATGAATAAGGACACCAATTCAGCTTTCGAAAGTTCCTACTTTGTAGACATATCATTATTAGAAATGAATGTACATATGCCCGTATGAAACTATTCTTTCCTTGGCCAAAGTCTGGGATCTAAGTTTATAATTTGTATATTCATCCCTTTGTTTCTTTAACTGAAAGATCACAACCTACTCACAGTCCCCATGGGAAATGGTTGGAACACTCTGCTCAAAAAATTCTTAAGACTTAGTACTTTTAGTCATTGCAACAGGAATGCATAAATGTGGTGGTCACCAAAATGGGGATGTAATACTTATTATACTATGGAATATTATTCCATATTTCATATCATTTTCATTTGTTATATTATCTGTATTCAGATTCTCTGAATCTGATGATATTATTATTATTATATAATTATTATATGGTATTATGATTATTATTATGGAATGTGGATATACCTGTGGTATGTTCCAAACAGATGTTTTGAAATAGTTTCTCAACTTTCCCAGTCCTTTGTTGCCCCTGTCCCAACTCTTTTGGAACGTGTTGCAGGAATCAAATTCAAATGAGTGAATATTTGCAAAAAACCAAGTTTATCCATTTGAACATTAAATATATTGTCTGTGTAGTGTATTCAGTTGAATATGGGATGAAAAGGATTTGCCACATGATTTACACAACTTCCCAACCTCACTGGAATTGGGGTTGTACATCAGCACATTACTAACTGGTAGTATCTGCGAGGCATGGGTCTATCTCAGTTGCATATGTGGATATTAACATGGAAAAACACTTGTCCCCTAATTTCTGTAAGCAGTGTATAAATGAGCTATACCAAAATCTAGATACTGTATGCAGCACTTGCATGATATATTGGTCTCACTGACATGCTAAGAAGACAAGTAGTACTGTGATGGTGACTTTCCAGTAAAGGATGAAGTAGATGGTGGTTTATTAATTGTCTAGAACAAGTATTGTGTTACAGTCAGGAACTGCATACCTGTAAAGTGTACCTGATAAAGCCCTGCGGTTAAGCATAGCCAATAAATTAACATGTTAATTTATTTATTTGAATCCTGTTAAATGCATTTCCTTTGTTTGACCATGGCTTGTCTGCAAATATCGAGAACCGGAATGATGAGGTTGGTAAATGACTTTAGGCATAGTTTCTTATAAAAGTACTGAAAACATGAATCTTATGAATATATGAATATGAATTTTTTTTCTGCTGTTTTTTTGTGTTATTAAATGTTATGCAGCATCCAAGGTAAGTCACAATGAAACTAATGTTTTTGAATGACTCAAATCTAATAAATACATTCTGCAGACGCCATATTGTCCACTTGTATGGTTGTGTAGTACTGAATGGAAAATACTTGGGAAAAAATCCTTTTTCCAAAAATTGGAACGAAATCAAATAAGGAGCATAATATGAGACAAAGTGAATGTTAATTTAAGTCAGACTTGTGTCGTTAACCAATCAGGGCAATGCTGACGTGATAACCTAGGCATAACTGTAGATCTTTTTGAAGCTGACTTAAGTTACAGTGCTAACCCCTTCCAAATATAAGGCTCAACATTTTCAGATTGTGTATAACATTGTTCAATAAGATGGAAATCTCCCTATTTAAAAAAAAAACCCTTGAGCTTAGCTTGTAATGAAATGAAGCCTAGATATGTTTACTGCTTCCCACTTTGTGCTCTTTGTAAGAGCCATTGTTTATAACCTTTGTTTACAAAAATCATCCATGTCCATTCGAATCGGTCTGACTGGCCAAAAAGGCTTTTTTTTTAAAACTTTTGTTTTGTTACCTCTTCATAAAGAGGTACAGTATGTCAAGTGTCTATTCATTTTGCGACACATTTTAAAACTACAGCTTATTTTTTATTATAAAATGAAGAAACTGTACTCCTGGGCACAACACGGGCAACATTCCAGAAGACGGACTGCTGGGACTGAAACTCGTTTGAACTCTCTATCTAAGGTAGGAGCCACCATTCTGTTCCCTTCCCACAGAGGAAGCAATCTTATTACAATATAATTTCCTTCTTACATAGCACTTAAAAGGAAGCTTACAGGGTTGGGGACGCCAAGGCCAAAAAGGGCAATGTTTAGCACTTACAAACAAAGAACCCATATAAATGTCAGACCTCTGTTTTAAAAAAGGTCTGTTTTACAATGGCGTTGAGCCACAGTACATGTGAACAATGTAGTTATTATCTAAAGACAAGAGATTAGCTGAGATACCAGACAAAGTGAATTGACTTTCCCCATAACACATATTCATATACAAGTGTGTTAGCATTGTTTCACACGTTCCGCTGTATCTGAACACCATATTGAAAAAAACACAAAGGTAAATGTAATTAAAAAAGGTTTTCTGCAACTGGTACCAGAGCAACATTACCAATAGCTTTATCCATTAGCAGATCTTTATGGAAGGAAAAGGGTGACCCATACACCCATCTCCTTTACTTGTTTACCATTCAGAAAAAGAACAATGCTCTTTTTTTGTAGTAGGAGAGTCTCGAGATATGGAGGGGGACTGCGGAGAGCTTGAAACGGTTTCATTAAATCAGCGCAGAGAAACCAGGCTCTTCCGGTTTGTGTTTGGACTCGTTACAATGACAATGGACACAGTAGAGAATGCCTGGGAGCAATATTGGGAAGGAAGGGTGGCTGATATTATGTTTTAGATTTAACTCTGCTTTGCTGTAGTAAAACAGCTTGAATAAAGTGTTCTTGAAGCAAGGCGTCACTGTGATAATACCGGATGAATCTTTTTTTTAATGCCTTCTGTTAATCCATAGTTTTTAATGTGGGAATACAAGATGCAGTTTAAGTTCAGTTAAATCAACATTGCCATTATAGGGCAGATACCAGTGCAGTACTATAAGGTCAAACAAGAGCTTATTCTGAGACTCGTTAAGCCAGTCACCACCTATTTTTAAACTGCCCCTTGAGGGGGTGCTAACTACCCCATTCTTTGTAATCACAAATGTCTGAGATTGACTACCTTTATTAATATGTCACAAAGAAATGCCACCCCTTACGCCCAGAATGTCAGGCAAATTATGCTGTCTCAGATTAGCTATAGAATTGTTATAGGGACCTCCTTATATTAGGCTATTATGATGGATTGAATACTTTGAGGCTGAACTTCGCTAATGAAAAACAGAGATAATTGAAAACGGACATTTTCAATTGATAAAGGATCTTACAATGAGATTTTTGTCCTTGCACATTGACACCTTTTGTGTTTGCCTTTTATCATTTCTATATTTTGTTTATGCTTACACTAAATTTTAAACACAGCTGACTGAGAGCAACATCTTTTGCCACACTTTATGTTGGATTCACATCTTGAAGCAGTTTTGCAATCCTTTCCTTCCGTCTTATGGTCTGTACACACTCTCATGCAACTGCAGACTCATTTTCATTTCTAAACTTGGGCCAGTACTTTTGCCGTGATTTTCTTTATGCAAATTATAAGGTTCTCTATTTATTAATAGTAATTTATAATTGAATAATTTATTAGTATTAAATAGTTTTTTCTTAGCAATTATTACTTTACCTAAAATGGTTTAAAAATGTTGATGCGCTAGAACATATTTACACTCGGACAGATGTTACAGTTCAGCTGTCAATTTTCTATAGTGTGAAAAGTAAATATGAATATTGTTTGTTTTTATGTGCTTTTCCAGGACGTTACTAATGTAGATGTGTACTAATGTGAAATGAATTCGCTAGCTACTTTGACTAACTAGCTCTTTAAAATTTGTAATCAGTAGCGCTAAAGTGTTTCAATGTATTATTTTACAAATTAATTATTACACTACGTGTTACATTTTGACGAACCTGTGTACTGTTACAAGCTCAATGACTTTTATTTTTGATTAGATTAAATAGGTAACACAGTTTGTGTGTGAGAAATCATTTGAAATACTTTCCAGATGAATCATCATCAGGGATTTCCACTGTATTTCTTTGGAAAGTAATGCAACACTGTTAACCGGTTTATTTTAATCTAACAGTTTTATTTTAAAATGTTTCTTTTTTTAATTAAAAAGCTATTTTTACTGGTATTTTTGGTTCAATATGTATAACTTCTTACTAAACCATTCACTTTCCTTGGACACTTTTACCAGCATGCTAATAAATACAGTATTTCCACTCTCCTACAGTCTCAGAACCCATTTAAAAGACAAACAAGGTTATATGAGTATTAGTAAGGTTTTAACTTAAATTGAGACTGAATATCTGATTGAAAATATGTAGAAATACCAACTACACACCGCTATCATCACTGTAATGATACATTTCATTTCTTTTGTAATTAAGTACATTCTACAGCAAAATGGTTTTACATTTATATATAATAAGCTGCATTTTCCCTGGTGAAATTTTCATGAGTAAGTCCTCTATATTGGTTTCATTGAATAATTTTTATCTCAGTGCTCAACACTAAACAATCCGTTTATTTACTTGTTAGTGCTGCTTGTCAGAGTTTGACTGTTTGGGCTGTCTTTGTGGGTAAGTAGATGCTTATGAATCAGTCTGTATGACCTATGAAGCATATTTGGTTTAGTCTATTGTTCATTCAAATGTTCACTTGAGTATAACTTGTCCTTCGATTTACTGTCCCGTTTGTTTTGGATAAGTAACTTGATCTTGTGGAATGCATCTGTAAGTGGGGTCGGTCATATGGGTTATCTTATCTTCCGCTGATGTTGTAGCCATGACACTGTTCGGTCATTAAACTTATGACCTCATATGACATGACAAATGACATTTTGTCTGATGAATTCATGAGAGAAAATGGAATGATTCCAATTCATAAAACCGACTGTCGTAAATGCCGTGTTATTCCAGGACGTAGAAGATCTAGATAAAAACAATAATACAGAAACACTGTACCTGTGTGTTCTGTTCAGAGGAACAGCTGGGCTTCAGATCTGTCAGGTCACTCTGAATGAAAGTGCAGATTCTGTATCAATGAAGCAATTTGCACGGCTAATCTGTTTTTGACAACCGTGAATTGAACGGAGGGAAAGAGATCTTTTTGATTCTTGAAGTGCAAAGTAGAGATTTCTACTTGAAGAAGGATTGATGGAATATATTATATTCTGTCTCCTTTTATTAAAGCAGACAGTTTAAAGTTTTTGAGTACAATAAAAGAGGGAATGGTGATCCCTGTTCGCTGGTATTCCCCTGTTCACCTGCTGCCGATGTGCTGGTGGAAGATTGGATGGGTTTTACAAATTAACGAGTCCTTTGCTTGTTCTTTCCTTATATTTTTAGGAATGAAAGATCTTATGATCCTCAGGTCGATGACTAAATCTGGTTGCCGGTTTCCTTGGTGTGCTTTCCTTTAGTTTCCTCACTTTGGTTGCTATCGAGGGATCAGACGGCTTTCTTTCTCCTTGGTTGGCCTGCTTCAACCTGGGCAAGACGTGAAAGGCAGATTCCTGGTGTTCTTGATGGCAGGTTTCTCTTATCTGTGCTGCAAGTTTACCTTGATGTCTTTGGTAGGATGTGAAATGTCCCCCGCGTCACCTTTTCTCCATTGCTTTGCTATGAACTCAGTAGCCTTTGATGATGAGCTTGTCCAGTAGTATAAGGTTAAGATATAAAACAGACAGCAGAAATAGCTATGTCAGAAAGTAGCCACAGGCAGTAGGGTACTGACAGAAATACTAGGAGTCTTTTCCTCCTCCTCTGCCCTCCTTCCCACCCCACTTTCCACCCACTCTCCCTGTATCCCCATATTCTCCTTCTCCTCCTCCCCCTTCCTCACAATGCCCCCTGTATGCCTGCTTGGTACTCTATTTTTGCTCAGACGAATATCTCAAGATCAGGAAAGGAAGTTAGATTTGCATTCTGAAAACAATGGGAATTCTACCTAGAACTCTGCATCCCCTGATAACTGCTTCTAATTCATACTTGCTCAAGCTACATGTCGGTATGCTGTCATGTACTTTGTATCCTGCATGTCTTCATAATGCCTTTGACAGTACAATATGTATGTTTAACTAGCTGAAACAAGGCTGTTGTTCTTCTTCAAGATCTTCAAATAATTGCCTCTTTTATAAACTTCTTAGAAAGTGTCATTTTGTAGTTTTATTGCAGCACATGGTAAGACCACAAAATAAGCCTTGGGTAGAGTTGAGATTCCAAAATGCCATATGACCTTCATAGCTTGGGGCTAAAGACGTTCCCTAGAGTCTTGTTGTGTTCTACTTGCCCAATTAAAACAGCATGTGGTTGTGAAGAACAGCTATTCAGACATATACTTCTGACAAAACTTGGGGGACAGTTCAAAATGAAATATACTGCTCCCAAAAATTAACGGATATGTATTTGTAGTAGCTGGCACATTAACCAACTGAGCAACTTTACATTAAAAAACATTAAAAAACATGACTATTTGATGCCGCTCTCTTGTACCTTAAATACAATCTTTCAGTGGTCCTTTCGTCTGACATTATAAGCAAAAGCAAAACTGGCTTTTCTGGACATACAGTTTGATAGTTTGTTACATTTACATCATTTAGAAGACGCCCTTATCCAGAGCGACTTACAACTTATGCAGTCTTATAATTCAAGCAATTGTGAGTTAAGAGCTTAAGGACCCAACTGTGGCAGACGTGGGATTTGAACCCTGGACCATGAGGTCCGGAGTCCATTATCGTAACCGCTAGGCCACTGCTGTCACCTTCAGTCTATTGATGGAAGCACTTAACCTCTTGCATCCAACATGTTTTGTGTGCAGGATGTAGTCTCTCTTCCAGGCATTTATATCTATGTAGTTCAAATGTTTAGGGTATTTCTTTGTCATTCCTGCTTAATACTAGTTCCTTGATTTAAATCTGAATCCACCTTATAGTTATGAAATGCAGCAACGAGACCTAGAACTGCGTGACTTTCCAGACTTTTACTACTCTGACAACATTCTTCCCAGCCATTTTGTCACAGAACAGAAACAAACTGTATAAACCGTGTCCCAGTATTGATAACCAACCAAAGACACAATTAGAAGATGCCATATTGGCCACACTCGGCTATAATGCACCTACACCTTATAAGGTGAGAAGATCCCACTCTCTGTGAGACTTGCTTTATACCTTTCTCCATTAAGCACAAAATGGCCCAATACCTACATGATGGGCAAAAATATCTCTATATCCAGAGTTGTCTGTATAATACGCATATAATAAGTATGCAATTAAATCTGGCAACTAAAAACATCGTTGTCCAGTGCTGCTGCTTTTGTATTCCGATATTAATATTGTACTCACCTTTATGGTTCAGGGGCTGTTGGACTGAAGTGCAACCACAACACGAGTACCTGTCGTCGACACCCCTAATGACTTCAGACACCTCTCTTATCATGTTTCCTCACTCCTGGTCACATGGACACTGATAAAATGCCTTCTCCTTCATTTAGTCTCGCTGTCAGTGAGAGTGCAAACAGTGCCAGCTCTGTCATGTGCCCATTAAGATCTTCCACTGGACACGTAAGGTTTTTCATTGATAATGAGCATGAGTAAAACCTTTTAGAATTCCAGACAAAGTTATTTGATTCCCACTGATGTAGCCTGTAGAAAGTATGTAATTGTTACATTATCATTACATTCTATGATACAATAAATATATTTTCGTGCTGCTGGAATACAAACTTGAATATGATTATTATTGTCTTGGCCATCTTTACACACCCGCGAGCCACTCTACACACAATAAGGACATTCACAAATGCAGAATAAACTGGTATAAAAAATCTGATTTCGTAATAATAATGTAGTCGCCTGATCTACTGCACTACAGTAATTAATTTCTGTGGTGTCTCCCAAAGCACAAGCTTAAAGCTGAACTAAATGTTTTATATCCCCTGAATTTCAGCTAAAGTGGACAAAGGAAAAGGGGGCAATCTCTTGGTGTCTTGTTCAATCTCCATCTCTCTTTTCTTTGTCCTTTCAGGACAGTGGAAAGAAGATTGTCTTAGCATTCAGCATGATTCGATGGTTTTGCTGATATTTCAACTCTGTGACCTCTTCTCATGAACTCATGTGTGATTCAAAGGTCAGAAAGTAGCCATGAAGTGTGCTGACACCACCTCTGAGAGAGGCTGATTGATAAGTATTCAAGGAACTGTATTTACATGCACATGAGTGATCTGCAATGGCAGAAAGTTTAACCGTTAAGGTAAATGACATCTAAACTTGGATTAAATTAGATTTTATAAAGTCCAAAAAAGACACCTGTTTTTAGCTGAATAATGAAGGTATTTAGTATACTGTTCTTTCAACACTGTTCACGGTGTGCCCTGTGAAGGGCTCCTCTCATTCCTTGTTTATGTTGTGTGTTAGTGTGCTGTGTGCATTTTGTTTTGTCGCAGCTTTGGTAACATCCTGTGGTGATAGTTGGGTCCTTCTCCCCTAATCACCGATTGAAAGCTGTGGCTTATTCTTCACGCACCTGTAGATCATTAGGAGCAATCAGCTTTTTGATCGCTGGTTTATCAGCGACGCCAAGAACTGCAGCTCAAAGAGCTTCTGAATCAAAATCAAGCTCTAGCTAATTAACTCAAAGAACTGACCCAACACCTTACCGCTTTCTTTTCTAGGGAGACATCCAACCCTACCTCACCCAAGGGTCCTGCTCCCAGCAGTCCCAGCTCACTGCCTGTACTCTCAAGTTTGGATCTTCACACCTGAGCACTATTATTGTGAGCTGGGGATATTCCAGATGTTAGTTTACAAGGGTAAGCTGGTCTTTTCACAGCAGTCGCTCATATTCACTTCTAACATGACCTGGCTTTTGTTCCAACCACTTTTGCTGATGTCTTTAGGTTTAGGAAAGTCTTTGATGGCTAGATTTCACTGGAAGCCATACCTACCGTCTCCTTAACCCTCATCAGGGCTCCTGGTCGGTTGCTAACTATGCTGTGGAGTTTGGGATGGTAGCGTTCGGTGCTGGTTGGAATGACTGTGCATTCAATGGTGCGTTTTGCATGGGACGATACAACCCTACCGCACCTTTAGGGGCTGGTCGGGCAAGTGATCAGCAACGCGGCCGCAGCAACCTCTACAGGCGTCGCACTGAACGACTCTGTCGAATTGCTTAGGAAGCAAATCGAGCACCCTTTGTGGACCCCACATGCCACAGGAACTGGCAACTATCCAACTATGCCACCTCATCACCCCTACAACTGTGCGATAGATCTGTTCCCAGGTGTGCCTCTCTGCAGCAGCCACGTCTTCAGCCTGTTACACCTTGAATGGAAAGCCATGAATGACTACCACAGTGAGTCCCTGAGGCCTGGTCTTATCCAATCATCCTCCTCCCCAGTAGGAACCAGAACCCTTTTCTTAGCAAGAAGACTGAGTTTCTCCAGTGCACAGTGGCCTTCCTGGGCTTTATAATAAAGCCAGGCAGAATCTAGCCAGACCCATCTAAGGTGCAAAGCAGTAGTGAAATGGCCAGCATTCTAAAACTGTAAGGTCCTGCAACGCTTCTTAGGCTATACCTATCGGATGATCCACAACGATCCATTGCAAGGGCACAATCATACTAACTATGCCAGTGTGGAGCACACAGCACCGTTTCATCCCTCATAGCCACATTCTGAGAAACTGAAAAGTTATTTCCTATTATAATTCAGGCACATACATGTAATTACTTATTCCATAGTAATAAGCACTACTTTACTAGTGTACCAATGTGGTACATACTGTAGACTGTCAAGATGACAATACTATGGGTCTGTTTTATACTATATTTATAGATTTTTTAAAGTCCAAGTGACAGTAAAACATAAGGGATTTGAACATTAATGTTTCTTAAAAATTGTTTGTGTAACTGTTAGGTCAATTGACAGAGTAAATCATTTTATCTTCTTAAACTTTAAAATGTGCCGTAGCTCCTCAGACCACAAAGTATAAATAGTTGTTTATTCTTACAGGGTAGAGAATCCCAGCCCCCATAACCCCTTAAGAGACCCGCAGTTATGTCTGTTTTTCTTTTCAAACCTAATATCCCTTCCCACAGTTGTTCCAGTATCAACTGGGCTTGTTTTTAGTGTGCTATTTATGTGCAGGATTCCTCTACAGTGCTTCACATAATTCCATAGATGCCAACTCAGGCTAACTTGTTGTGTGGCAAAGGATCCCGTCTTTCTAACTCTGTCCATCACTCCTAAATCTATTTCACAGTGTTATTAGTATTTTTGTCTGTATTAGTATATTATGCTTTTTGCTACAACACCAGTGATGTCACTGTTTGTTTATAGATGTAATCATGATTTGAAAATGTAGTATTCGATTTGGAACATGGCATCTGATTTGTGGGGGACTGCAAATATCCTGGTCCATCAAGTGTGCACATGCCCACTATCGGCTTTTATTTTTTTAAATCAAAGTTTAGTGCAGGAAGAGATTTAGAATTTAGATCAAATTGTAAAATGTCCAATGTGGACAGTGTTTCTAAGTCTTAAGTATTTGTGTCAAGGCCTGTACTAGTTATTTGCTCTGGTTCTTTGGATGTTAAGTAAAACTGAAGGACCCTTCTTAAAAATGTCAAGATTCTTGATCTGATGGTTTCCTTCTTACTATCCTTTTTCTCTTCTAGAGTTATAGAACCATCCCCAGCAGGTCAAACTAAGTGCCCATTTAGGGTTTTAGCTGGAAGCTTTAAATAAACCAGTAGGCACCAACACAGGGTGTCTAACTTCCTAATTAAGTAAACAATCAAATTCATCCATGTTTGGGCTGAAAGGTGAAGTAATGTTTTAGAGGAGTGAAGGCTGATCCTATGTGCTGATGTTTCGTGAACTGATCTTTGCTTGGACAGTAAATCACTAAGCTCTATTTTTAAAGAGGGTTCTGGCGATGCAAAATGTTGTGATAGCAACACCCAAGAGACCAGGGCTATCTGCAGACAAAGTGTGCACCCATCATTGGTCTGCTGTCACAGAGAAGCCTGTATGTCATCCCTGACAGAATCCTGGCTAGGAAAGAGATCCGGAACGACTTGAACCTGAAAGATAGACAGAAACAGCCTAATTGCTTGATGCAGACACATGAAAGTTGTAAGGTGGTCAGTCTCAGTTAAAGTTGTGATTTTGATCGATTATTGATCCTTAATGGCTTATTCTTCTACATCAATGATTGGACCAATTGCTTTTTTTCTCTCTACATCACACTTGAACTTTTTTTTCACTCTATTGTATACCCAGTAGGCTCTTTTCCCACATGTCATACAGGAAGTCTTGGGTCACTTTCCTGTCAGATTTGAGGGAACAATTGATTACTGTGTTCCCACCCCTTTTGTCCCCATGGTGCAATGGGGTTTGTAGGGTGTGGACACTGCGCTTGCTATTCAGTGTACAGCGGAAGGCCTTTTGTTGTATTGATTTAAGGCCAAAAGGATTTCGGATTGTATTTACTTTTAATTCACCCAGCCTGTAGTCCATTTCTAGGCCGCTTCCAAATGATTGAGGAAAGAAACCTTTATTGACTGCACTTATATACAGTGCACTGTACACAGCACACTCACTAGTAATTTTAGTGTAATGTAAAGTGTTTTTTTCTAACCCAACAATAAACCACTTTAAGCTTTTGAGTGATTTAAATAAAAACAGAATACAAAAAAACAAGTGTTATTCTCAAATCCTTTACAATCCATAGTAGACTGAATACACTACAAAGACAATATAACATATTTAATGTTGAAATAGATCAACATTATTGTTTTAAAAATTAGCTCATTTTAAATTTGACAAAAGTTCAGGATTGCTCAAAAACAAACTGTTTGGAACATTCCACAGGGGAATGTCATAATTGGGTATAAAGGAAGCATTACCAGTTCCCATGGCATTGGTAACTTGCACATCTGTGAATAAACTGTTAATGCTGAAAAGTACGTACAGGTTTTGGAGCAGCATATGCTACTATCCAAGCAACCTCTTTTTCAGGAACATCCCTGTTTATCTCAGCAAGACAATTCCAAGCCACATTCTGCACGTGGTACAACATCGTGGCTTCATAGTAAGAGTGTGAGTGCTAAACTGACCTTCCTGCAGTCCAGACCTGTAGCCCATTATGAAACGCGAAATACAACAGTGGAGACCCCGGACTGTTGAGCAACTGAAATTGTACATCAAGCGAAAATGCTAAGTGAATTCCACTTATAAGCTTCAACAATTGGTGTCCTCAGTTTCCAAATGCTTATTGAGTGTTGTTAAAAGGAATTATTGGAATTTATCCGAATTATTGTGACTTTCTGTGGGTAGCTGTGATTAATCAGCCGGAGAGAAAGAGATTCAGGGTAACTTTATAGAGTTCTGTATAACTTTAGTTTAACTTAACACAATTTCCCACATATGAATCACAATAAAAATGATTGGTTCTTTTAATTCATTTTGTGTTTAGCGTAATGTGGTGTCACACTGCACATACAATATTTAAGCTAATGTTACAGTCCTGGTGGTTCTGTGGTAAAAGCTAGCTCCAGAAAACAACAGTTCCTTAAGATGTGAGCTGAATAGTGCATCACATATCATGTTAAATAAAACTTTGGTTTTAATCAGCATTTAATATGCCAAACATTATACCTTGAATATGAACATTAACTGTGAGTATGTTTGAAACTGAAATATTCATCCAGCAATGTCACACATTAATACTGAGTATACAGAGTACCTTGTTTTTAAATGTTTGAATAGTGGAGCAAGTATGCTAGGGGAACACAAACTGCATTCCATGCATGCGTCAGCCGGCAAAACCAAGCTCAGAGGCACACACACTAGTGCAATTCAACCGAAAGTGCTTTATTTACACAGTGCTTTAATCACATCTAGACACTACATTTTCGTCTGTAAGAATCTGTAGCAGTCTCACTTACAGCTCTTCATCCCATGGACAAGTGGCTAGTTTCCTTTTTCCCATATCTTTCTTTTTGAGCAGTAGTGTGTAGTGCCTACACCTTTCATTATCTATGCCACATTAGCATGCGAATAGACAGAAATGTATTTATGATTATTGTATACGTAGCACCTTCTACAGTTCGCTGAAAAGAGTTAGACGGGTATTGGCCAGCAACCTTAAGAAAAGCATAAGTCTAATTGAGTATAAATATTATCCATTTATTAAAAAACTCATTACTGAACCCTTCAAAAGGAACAGGAACCATTCTAATGAGCAGTTTCATATGAGACCTATAGCAACCAAATAGCGTTTTAATTTAATTATGTTTTTGATTCGATGATTTGACATTTTATAATATTTTACATACACTTGTTTGTTATGCTTTCTGGGAAGGGTTAAAAGGGCCTGACTGCATGCCACTGGTTTTTAGCACTGTTTCACATGTACAAACCACAAGTCTAAGTACTATGATATTTTTTTAATTCCCATTTACATACTCTTAAAATAAAATAATCAACGTCCTTCATGTATTGGACAGAGAAATCATATGCTCAATTCAATTCAATTCAATTTTATTTATATAGCGCTTTTTACAACGTAGCATTGTCTCAAAGCAGCTTTACAGTAA
>JAUZST010098800.1:0-18676 GCA_034779995.1 Parotocinclus haroldoi
CACCACCCCCCCAGCGCCCCCCCCCCCCCCCCAAATAGACTTGAGTATCATAAATATGATCTCATTACCCTATGAAAGGTCTCTCCTTTTAGTTAGTATACCCTCTTGAAAGGGGGTCGATGACTGCTAGGCATGCCTCTGCAAGGACATTTTGCCCAGTTGACCGGTTGGCCAAGATCTAAGCCAATCTGACCAAGCTATTATGAGGTGTTAGGAGCAGTAGTGTCATGAGGGAATGCACTTAGGATGAACAGCCTCCTGAAATCCAGACATACCACTAGTACATAGTATCCATTTAATTCACCAACAAGCACAAGTAGCTTACACAGTTTCACTGTCCACCATTTAGAAACAGGTGGAACCTTCACTACACACCCCTGTCTTTGCCAGGACAAACAAAAGTGCTAATTGACCACCAGACACCATTACACTCATTTTCTGTGGTGTTGTGATGCTGGGCTGCTACTGATTGGAACCATATTGTCTATAGTGACACATCCAGATTCTGATTGGTCTCATGGTGAGCACTTCAGTTCTGCTTTCGCTGTGGATTGACACACTGCCCCAACTGCTGGTGTGATGGATGGCCCATCAGGCCCAGCTGTAACACATGTGGGCAAATGTACCACAGAGTACCATACAGAACCGGCTTGGCTCCAATGCCCATCTATATCTCATCTCTCATCCAGGCTAGAGGCAGCTAGTGTTCAATTAAACAGTTTTCCCCAATAAACTTGTCCTTTCATTTTAACATTGTACATGTGATATAAATACAAAGATTCATTTAACTCCAACAAGTCCTTGAGTTATTCTTTGTCATTGAGTATATACAGTAGAATCCGGTTAATCAGACCACATCGGGACGCGATCGTTGGATTACACAAACATACCCTACAAGACGTTATACAAGACGGGATTTGCTATAATTTTTTTAGCGTATTAAATGTTTATTAAACCTTTATTGTGAGATATACATGTATAGTGAACGTATAAAAAAAATACTACTGCTTATGATGAACTTTGTTCATTGAAAATAAATTAGCAAAAATGTATAGGTACGCAGCAATGGGACTGCCTTCTTTTTCACCTCCTGCTGGTTTTGCTGTTGACAACACAACTTTTTTCGGATTACCTGACCTTTGATAAAAGCGTAAATTGTCCCGGGGATCCCAAAAATCCTCCCATATCTCGCCGACCCGCTTTGCATCCGCCCAAGTGGCGACTTGTGGCTTCTTTTTCTTATTCGCTCTCACGTTCGAAACAGAATTTTGGTCCAAATAAGCAAATAACATTACACGTATATAATAGGATTTGGTACTTTAGGATTCGGTCCGAATAAACGGCTGGTCCTATTAACCGGTGGTCCAATTAAAAAGATTCGACTGTATAGACAAACATGTCACACAGCACTATTTTCTGGTTATAGTAAGTCAAGAGACTGTGGTTCTTAAGAAATGATGAAGTAAATCAGATCAGAGCCAGAATTCCTGTTTTTGTGATAATTATTATTGACATGTTTAATCTACTACACTTCATTACTCCCTGCTCCTTTGTTTAATAAATGTAAAAAAAAACTCTTGTTGTTGGAATCCATAAAGGCTCATTGCTTTTAAATATTCAGTGTAGGCAAGTATAGGATAACTGTAAATTATATTGACTGTAGATACAGGGTTGGTTTACATAAAGAAGTGGAACTGTGCATACAGGCTGTTTTTCTTTTGTTCCAGATCTCTACTTCAATAATAATGTTGACTACCTCTCTTTCTGCAGTTGCCTCCATGCTCAAAGTCGTTCCAGGAAGCTCAGACAGATCTGAACCACACCGCTGCTGAGCTGAACCACTCAGCTGGAGAGGTGGTGCATTCATCCCGTGGCACCAGCAGCCAGCTTGCTGTGGCCTCTGGCAAGTTCAGCCAAG
Source organism: Parotocinclus haroldoi (assembly GCA_034779995.1). Lineage (NCBI taxonomy): Eukaryota > Metazoa > Chordata > Actinopteri > Siluriformes > Loricariidae > Parotocinclus > Parotocinclus haroldoi. Next base: position 1,919 of record JAUZST010098800.1, read on the forward strand.
ACTTTGATGAGTTCCTCGATGCTGGCATTGAGATGGCTGGACACACTCAGGTATAAATTCCTGATGTATTCATTATCCTTTTCCATCTGGATGGGGTCTGAGAAACCAAAAGGCAGGGCTGCATTTCATGTTAGATAACGTTATGAAGATCGTTTCAGTGTAAAGACACATCCCATGGCTACAGTTAAGTTATTTATTTAAAGGTGTTTTTTAAGTCCTTATCTGCTGACATTAAAACGTTGCATCACATTGGGGAATCAGTTACATAATCTGGTACCTTTCGAAGTAGTTAATAGACACTCTGGATCAGTTAAATTAGTCCAAAAATATTGTACTTGGTCATATATTGATTGAGGAAAACGATCCGATATTACATTATGCAAGTGGCAAAAGTATGTGATCCCTGTTTAGGATTATCATATAATTTGAAGGTGAAACTTGAGTCTTGAGGGAAACTTGAGGGAATGTCAGTCAGTGGGATGACAAGCAGGTGTGAATGGGTGCCCTGTTGTGTTTAAAGAACAGACATGTATTAAAATTAGATCTTCACAACATGTTTGTGGAGTTGTGGGATGGCACAAACAAAGATTTAGGAGGACCACAGAAAGAAATGCTTGTCAGGCTGGAAAATATTAATATAAAACATATCTAAAGAGCTTGGACTAAACCGCTCCACAGACACACTGTGTTCAAACTGAGGAAAAAGAATGTTACTGTGTCGACCAACAAAAATGAAGGCTTATAATAGTGTGAGGTCACAAATGAACAATGGGTAACTTCTAAATAACTAAATGTCTCGCGAACATTTTCTAATGTGAATGCTTATGTATACCATGAGGTGTACACTAAAGAACAATGGAGTAAGTGGCAGGGTTGGAAGGGGAAAGTACCGCTTACCATAAAGAACATCACGTGGCCTTTCACGAAAGTCCAAAAGGCTATTGGAAAAACATATCTTGGCAAACATATGACAACTAGGATTTTTTGCTGTAAATGAAAAATGAGGAAATCTATTAGCATTCCAGAGTTAAATATATTTTGTATGGAGGACTTGGCTAAAGTTATTTCAAAATGATGTGCAGGATGAATAAACATTTACTGGAAATGTCACAAAAAAGGGATTCACAAAATATACTGAAAGCAAAAGTTCACATACCACTTTCAATCATTTTCCTCAATAAACAAGATACTAATTTATAAATTTCTGAATAACTTATTGTTGTAAATTGGCTAAAAAGGAAGGCCATCCAGGCTAATGCAAAATTAAAATGTGAGATGAAACTGTAGTACCAAGAGGAAAACCAACAAAGACACAGGGACACCCAGTCAACGACTGGGCCTGGCCTCAAACCCAGGCCACAGTGGTGCCGGATCTGGTGATCTGAATCAGCTCAAACATAACAAATAGTGATTCAGAAATGTGCTTATAAAATTTACTAAGTGTCAGGGTACCATATTGGAATAAGAAAGCTTTCTGATGTCTTGTCTGACGTGGTATGATGAAACACTATAGAATGAGGTACGCTCAGATAGTAGGCCTTGTCATTGATTGTTTCATCCACTGTTTGCTATTATTTGACAAAACCAGACTGCAGGAGCTATTTGCAAAATAAAAGTATGAAAAAGGAATGTCGACATTTTTCTATATGTAAACTTGTACAACTTGTATTTGAATAAAATACAAGTCTTGTTTGGATGTTTTGATGATGTCAGGTCTGATCATGCTTGCATTCTCTGCAACCAGGACAGGTTCAGGCAACTGCAGCAATAACACTACTGTTGTCCATAAGGACAGCTACTGAATGCCAAATCTACATCACTGCCATTTTCAAATTAACTGATTCTCCAGGGCTTAAAGTTATGTTGGGCAATTTGACTAGGTTATTGATTCACTTCATAATTGGACAATGTATTTTAATTAATTTAGGCACTTGAATGTCCAAGGGAGTGGAGAAGCTGCTCAAGAAATGAAACCACTGATGTTGTCGTTCTGCTTATTTTGCTCATTAATTTGGAGAGAGCGGTTGGGGAACATGGGTGACGGTGCATGACATGACTAATAAGAGTAATTGAGGGATGGGGAGCAAGGCATTTACTGTGAGCAAACCCTGTGTTTCAGGAATGAAAAGCAACTTGTGCTGCTGCCCAGTCCATTATATAAACCATTTTGTTTTTTAACTGCCTTATGGCACTACTTCAAATAGTTTACAACTCTGGTTAAACAATATGGTCTGTATAATGGACTGGTCTAAGAAGGACTAAGCGATAAACTCAACTGTTGTCTTAATGTTTGATTTATCCTATACTAATTTTCTGAAGCAAAGTATTACCATTAAATGCTAGGTCTTTAAAAAAGCAGTACACCTTGTGTAATGACATGCTTGTGTGACAGTGACATCACATAGATGCCTTTTAGCATCGCTATAGGTTTTATCATACTTATGACAGTAGAAAACAGTTGTTTAGGAAATGTTTTATACATGGTCTCTTAACCTTCACCCCGGTTTCAAGATATATTTAATAGGATACAAAAATAATTAGAAATTTAAATGGGGGTTAAGTTTTTTTCTGATCTAGGGTGTTTGCTACATGGGTGGATTGCACAGCCAGGAATGTGCAGAGTTCAGAATAAGGACTAGACTTTTTGGAATTGGGGAAGGCTGTAGAGAAGGTTGCAGAAGTGGATGTCGAATATAGGATCTCAATGAGAGCAATCGCTTTTTGGCATTGTTAAATATGCATCAGTCTGTGAAAGTGGTGACACCTGTGATGTGTAATGAATTGTACAACGCTTTTAAAAGCGAGTCAAGTCTTTTGTTAGGGGGGAGTTTAAAAGCTCAGTTTTGAAAACCACTCGAGCCGTGTGAAGCTTCGATACATTGGTGGTGATGATGGCAAAGGAGGCACTGAAATAGTGCAAACGGGAATTTAAACTTTCAGCTTGTTTGTCCAAACAACTCATTTTGTGTATGATTTTTCCTTCATTGTTTTTAAATAAAAATATAAAATAAAGTATAATAAATTGGCTAGGCGTTGTTGACTGAGCTTCCTGTCACCTCCCTCGGGCAATCATGACCACACAACCACATCTTGGCATGTCTTGCATTATCTAACACTCCTAAAAGAACAGGTATTACATGCTTAACAAACATCTGAACATGAGCTTGGGAGAATGTTTTATGAAATTATTTTTGATTCATTCCACCACTCCAGAGCCCACCTCCACCTTGTTTGAGTCCCAGTCTGGCTGTTACCTGTGTGTAGCCTGCATGTTCTCCACGTGTCTAAGGGTTTCTTTTTAGGTACTTCAGGTAATTTCTACACTCCGAAGGCATGTTAGGCCAGTTGGCATCTCTGAAATTGCCCCAGTGTGAGTCTGTGAATAGGAGTCAAAAGAAGTCAGTGAGAACTTCTGCTACTTATTTGTTGGTGAATGCATTGATATTGTGTGTTTTTACAGTCCAAAGATGACCAGATACAGGTAATAGGCAACCTGAAGAATATCTCCATGGCTTCTAGCAAGCTTCTGCTGGCAGCCAAGTCCTTGTCTGTAGATCCCAGTGCTGCCAACGCCAAGAACCTTCTTGCAGCTGCAGCGAGGTAAGTGGATTGCATTTGGAGGAAGTGAGAGTTGTCATCGCTCGCTGCCTAGCCTGAAGGCAGAAGTTGACAAAATGTAAAGGAACGTGGCACAAAGCGACATTATTTGACACCAGGGCTGTAGGCTGCAGAACAAACTAAGAAATTGGAATCAATAGTGTTGTAGCTATAGCTGTAAGTGTGGCATCTGAGCTTGCCTCATTTGAAAAAAAAGCAGCTGAAAGGTGGATGAGCCATATGTGCTGCTAGGCTTCAGTCACGATTGATTTGTCTATCTTAATTACGGTGACGACGAATGGCACGTGCCATAAACATATTTACACACACTTTTTTGAATGAGGATAGCATTTTATTTGCTCTCTTCAAATACAAAACTAAATACAGGCTACAACAGAATATTCTCACATCAATAAAGCTATTTTAAGAATGTGGTGCCATCTGTGTCCATCATTAGACTGGAGTCCTCTAAGGGTATGTTCTCATGGCAGATAAGGTCTGATTAAAAGGAATCTTGGTGGGACGTGGTGTTGAAAAAGCGACAATTATAAATACTTAATAAGACATTTTCTATCTAACACAAGTGTGGTAAGCGAATAAAATAATGGCTGTGATTTGGTTATAGGCACTAGTCATGTTTTTTTTTTTTTTTTTTTAATTATTTTTTTTTACAAGAGGCCCTGAATTTCCCACTGAATATTCTTTAATACTGACATAAAATACCTTCCACAAAAATGGTAGGTCCACAACAAATACGTAACAATTTCCTACCCTGCTGTAACATAGTATGCTTCAAAAGGCATATGGTTTATATAAACCTACCAGGTAATCTTAGTTTTAAATACAAAGTGCAAAAGACTGACAGTAAAAGTAACGAAAAACTAAACTTAAAAATAAAAATGAATTAAACTTTACCAATATAATTTATTTTACGGGGTTTGTATATGGTATGGCTACATGTCAACATGTGATACTGTTTGTGTGAGAACTCTGTTCAGCGATTTAGATTGTAAGGTCAAAACTAACTGTTGTATAAAATTTAATATAACAGTTATCAATCAGATGTCATTCTGGTTGCGTTATAGTACTGTACTTGATTCCTGGTTGATCCTTTCAAGTGCAGAATACTCAAACCAACCTGGTTGTTTTGTGTATCTCCTTTCAGGTCCGTGACAGAGAGCATTAACCAGCTCATCACATTGTGTACACAGCAGGCCCCAGGCCAAAAGGAGTGTGACAATGCTTTGCGTGAGCTTGAGGTTAGCAAACATGCTATTTATCCTGTAGTCACTGTTTGCATAATACTATAATGAGCACTGCTGGTCTGATTAAAGCACAGAGCATTGAGCTGAAATTGCTGTATGTATGTTTTAAATGTATCCATTTATAGTTTCTGCAGTCTCTAATTTGTATGAAAATAGAAAAAAAGTGTTTCTATGATTACGGTTATAATTTCATATTGTGTCTGGTCAACTTAATTTTACTTGTTAATGAACATCCATTTGTGCATTAGTACACAATATAGCATTTACAATTTTATAATGAAATTCCAGGCCAGTACTTTACTTATTATGCCTTCATAATGTGTGCAGCAAGTGGTTTTGCATTGGTTTTTAAAAAAAAAAAAACGTGTTGATGTCTTGAAGACAGATTATGCTGCTCTAAACTGTTAATGTACTTTTCTGCATTAATGCTGCAATCACAGATATGAGTTACTCTTGCCAAGTGCAGTGTGACAGCCACAAACCATCTGCCATATTTGTTCTAGAGCACATGCATTTTTTCCAAAAAGATCTGGAATACTGACCACAATACACGCTTGGTCCATCCTAAATGCAACACCTGATACCTTGATGCATTTAATAGTATTTTGCACTGTAGACAAATAAATATGCATTTCCCTTAAATCTTTCATTAAAGAACATTGTTTTGAAACATGTTCAATCATTTTTTTAAGTGTTGACACACTGGGAATCATCTGACAGCACTCCTTCTTTTGTGGATACTGCTTTTGTACCAACTCATGAGTACAATCACCTGTAGACATCACCTATTTGAAATCACTTAAAATAGTTTAGAGCTCTAAAGGCTTCCGGTTCCGGGTCACTGCTCGTGTGGTTGACCGGCCAGCTTGCAGAGAAATTTTTCAATCCTTCAATTGCCCCTAGGGGATGAATAAAGTTTTCTGAATCTGAATCTGATAAATTGCCTTATCGCAAATTATGGTTGTTTGTTAACAAATGAAATACAGTTGACATGACAAAACATGAAATATTTCAGGTTCATGAAATGTGAATATCACAATGAATCAGTGCTAGTTGCTCTCATACACACTCTTTCTCTAGGCGGTCAGAGGAATGCTAGACAATCCAAATGAACCAGTCAGTGATCTGTCGTATTTTGACTGCATTGAGAGTGTAATGGAGAACTCCAAGGTAAATACCTCTTAATACGTGATGATCTCACACCAAACAAGAGTTTGTTATTGTTATTTAAGAATCGTTTCAGAATATTCTTTGTTGTATGTGTATCAGGTGCTGGGAGAGGCCATGGCAGGCATCTCACAGCACTGTAAGACGGGAGATGTGCCAGCTTTTGGGGAGAGCGTGGGTGTGGCATCCAAAGCACTTTGTGGGCTGACTGAAGCTGCGGGTCAGGTGAGCGTATGAACTTTTCTTTGTTGTTTTTGGCTGGTATTATTAATGACTAGTTAGAAAATTTGGATGGATTTTAATCATATGAGCTTGGTATCAAAATAGTTTCTTCTATAACATGCCCCTCCTGAAACTGGAAATAGATCTGTTCTTGGCCAAAACATTTAATGCTATAAACACATTTATTTTAATTTAGTTATTTGTTTATTTTTCCCCATGTTTTTCCACTTATTTTTTTCAGGCGGTTCAGGAGCTTATCCTGGATTTCACTAAAGTAAATGTAAATTATTACTGTACTTAAGTTTTATCTATACTGAAGTACTTCAGTTTTGGGTGAACTTTTTACTTTAACTCAAATATCTTACTTCTTACTCCACTACTTCATGCAAAATCTGACGTGTGCATGGAAATATAACATAAAAATTTGAAAGAAGTAAGTAGCTAGCACAGCAATCAAGGTATAGCGTCCCTGCTGGACTGATTATTGACATTCTGTTAAAAGATTTGTGTACCAAGAGAGCCACTGTTTTTCTAACCAAAATTAGTTGATTTAGCAAGAATCGTGATTTATTTTGATTCATAATAACTTATGGTAATTTCAATACCGAAGTACATTTGAAGGCAAATACTTTTGTATTTTTACTCAAAGGGAGATGTAAAGGAAGGACTTCTACTTTTACTGGAGTAATTTGTTGAGTATCTCTACTTGGGTTGTGAACTTCGTCCACAACAGGATTTCACAGGACACACTAGTACCCTCTGATTTGGTATGATTGATATGCCCACTATGGGCCCCAAGAGTGGTCAGAGCGAGCACATTTATGACACATTCTTACACATGAAACCAAAAAAACGTATAAAGGGGAAAAATAAAATTTGTAAAAGTGCTTACACACCAACCAATCACTTGGGTATTACATTATCACATCTCCTTCGTTCTACACCATACTACATCTGCTTCTCTATACATTTTGTTACTGCCCTTTACTCTGTTCTCTATGATTTAATCATGTGGATCAGACACAGACGTTCTGCTGGAGTTGCTTAAAAAAAGCTCCAGCTGCACTGCTGTGTCTGATCCATTCAAACCAGCACAACACACAATAACACACCACCACCTAATCAGTGTCACTGCAGTGCTGAAAATGTAAAGGAGACGAATAAAGTATGTAGAGAAACTGATGTACTGCAGTCTGTAATTATAGAACTACAACATGGTTCTACATGGTAAGGGGAACGTATAGTGACAGGTGAGTGTAGGCGTTTCTGACTTGAGGAATCTCAGGACACTGATATTGGAATGGAATGTGTTTAAGGTTTAGTTTTTCTCATCAAACTGTGGAAGCTAACCTAGAAGAGACAGCATTCATGACTTTTTTTTTCCTCCATATGACAAACTGTTGAAGTTTAATATCAAACAAATAAATACAGCTGTGCCAGCTTGCTTGCTGGTATGTTTGTATGAACACAGATGGCATTCATGGATTTGCCTGTTTATTAGCTCATAATGCCCAAACCACTCACAGCCCTTTTACCACTTTAAAGCATCCCTCTCCTACATACTCTTTGCATTATTTTGAAGTCATTCATGCAGTTTCTTCTGTTACTACTAGTCTTGTATCCCAATCGGCAAAAAACATAAAACAAATGTGCCCAATATTACTGAGTTCATGCTGCCAAGGCTCTGACCTGTCAAGGCATGGACTCCAGAAGAACACTAAAGATGTCTTGTGATATCTGGTACTCAGTCATAGTCTTGTAGGTTGTGAGGTATGACCTTATTTGACTGGATGTGTTTATTCAGTCATTGGCATTAAGGAATACCATATAGAAATCATAGTTGCGTAGCAGTTATGTAAACTGGCTTTTAAATGTTGATGCTCAATGGCCTCGAGATACTGTTGATGCTATTTAGAGAAAATTTTTCTTAGTTGTCCTCTAAATAGTTGTCCTTAGTTGTTGTTCTACATCTGTTACGCTATGTTTGTAATTCAGAATATATACTGCTAACGAAAATGGGGTATATTTCGAAATGTAATGTCCCCCATTTTTTGTGAGAAGTGTATATTTAACCAGAATAAAGGGTTTACCATCTTTCTCTGTCCTGATCTGTAGGCGTCATATCTGGTGGGTGTGTCTGACCCTAACAGCCAGTCAGGTCATCAAGGATTGGTGGACCCCATCCAGTTTGCCAGAGCTAACCAGGCCATACAGATGGCATGTCAGAGCCTGGTGGACCCAGCTAGTAGTCCTTCACAGGTTAGTTACTCCATGTGTTAAAGCAACTAGTTTTGTATTTGTGTGTTCTTTAATAGTACTGTGCAAAAATCTTAGACCACCATTAGATTAGATGCACCATTCTTTCAGCAATGGTGTAATACCAATATATAATATTCCTAAGTCTAGTAATTGGAATACAAGCATAAAATGAAAAAGGCAAATGTGTATGCAGTATTAAATAACTGTAGCATATAGACACTTTTTTCTGATTTCTAGTGGCAGGTATTTATTGTGGCATACATTTAAATCGACCATTATTATCGTCTGGCAGCTTCATCGGGTTGCTACGTTGACCCTTTTACAGTCCAGAGAAGTTAGCCAATCAAGTCACGTTTTGGAAAAGTATCAGGGTGAAAGGCTATGATACTGAGGGGAGCAGTTTGATATATTTGAGAACTGTCGTCAGCAATATGTTTTATACGGTCATTATGCTATTGATTAAACGTCAGAGCTAAAGGTGTACAGTACTGTATATGGCTGTTTCTTTCTATAGGTGCTGTCAGCAGCCACGATTGTAGCCAAACACACTTCGGCTCTCTGCAACGCTTGTCGCCTAGCATCCTCCAAAACTGCTAACCCTGTCGCTAGGAGACATTTTGTACAATCAGCCAAGGAAGTGGCCAACACCACAGCTAATCTGGTTAAGACCATTAAAGTGAGCTTTGATTCAGTGGTAACAAGTGAAACAAAAAAGTTGCATGATTTCTGACTGTGCTAGACCATTGGTACTAATATGAGCATGTGATCCTTGAAGGCCTTGGATGGAGATTTTTCAGATGAGAACCGTGAAAGGTGTCGAGTCGCCACAACCCCTCTCATACAGGCTGTGGAAAATCTGGCTACCTTTGCTTCTAACCCAGAGTTCGCCAGCGTTCCAGCTCAGATAAGCAGTGAGGTGAGATAATGTTTGCTCCTTATGTGCCTTAATTGTGTCACAGATGTGTGTGTTCCCAAGAGACCTCTTTAAAGAGCATGTTTCCATTAAAGGTACAGCAGGTTTACTTCAGCTCTTGCCCCCCCCCCTTTTTTTTTCCGCTGTTCTTTTGTTTGTAATGTAGAGTAAAAATGGACACACTGCCTGTTCTCAAAGCCTTCATGAATAACTAGGTGACTCCTTTGCTTTGATCTACCACCTTTAATGCAGGGCCAAAACAAAGTTGTTACTCTCAGTTTCAAAGGAACAAGGCGGCACCAGTTTGATGAACCACTTCCTTTTTTATGTCAGTGTGTTGTTCAAGGTGAAATGAGGGTCACTGCATTTTTGTTCAGTCTGCTCTGTGTTGTGTGTGAGATTGTTTGGATAGAAGCTACCGTGAGGTAGAGGTTGTTAATATGGTTGTCAGTGGGGGTAAGCTTTTTTAGACCGACTTTAGGCCTCTTTTTATACTTTCTCTGTGGTAATTAGTTTCACAAGGTTTTCTTTGATCATTCATTCACAGTGGGAGTGCCAGTGGGAGCTGGTAGATTTTAAAATGGGGGAAGCACATAGGTTTGTTTATATAGATCAATCAGCCCTAACGGTAAAACCATTGACAGGTAAAATGAATAACATTGATTGTTTCGTTATGATGAAAGCTGTGAAGGAAACCTGTCAAGTAAATATACAGCTCACAAAATTAGATTAGTGAATGAATGAAATATCCCTAAAGTTTAGGGATGCATTTAAGCAATAATACACGAGAGGGAGTGTGATTTGGCAGTGAGTCCTGAGTGCCATAGATAATCATAGCTTTGATGCTATTCACGATAACGCTCGACATCTTTAAACAACATAAAGAAACCAAATAAATCAAAGAAGCCTGTATTTTATACTGAATATGCTCTAATACCGAAAAATACCTTCTGCCGAAATGTACGGCCATTTCAAATGAGTTGTTGCCATGAAACGGTAACAGTTCCCTACTCTGCCTTAACACTGTGTGCTACAAAAGATTTATATAACCCTACCAAGTCATGTTTGGTTGCAAGGAGAAAGAAGCTACAGAAAAACAAATAATTAAGAATGAAATTTAATTAATTATTAAGATTATTCCATTTGTTTTATATAAATTTGGCTTTATGTGCAAATGCAACAGTGGGGTGATAATGTTTTGGCGTGAAACAAGCTCCGCAGGTGTCACACAGGATAAGTCAGATATAAACTGGTATCTGATAGGCAATAAGTGGACAGTCTGTTCTTTAAGTTTATGTGTTGAAAGTAGTCAGATGGGGCGATCCCGCAGTCAGATGGGGCGATCCCGCAGTCAGATGGGGCGATCCCGCAGTCAGATGGGGCGATCCCACAGTCAGATGGGGCGATCCCACAAAAGGGCTACTGTTGCACATATTTCTGGAACGGTTAATACTGACTGTGATTTAAAGGTATTAGAACACATTGTCTTTGCTGGGGATTGGCCTGTTATAGTGCCCATGCTGACTCGTGTCTACTGCTAACAATGGGTATGTCAGAATCAGAATTGGACATTGGAGCAATGAATGATGGGCTTTAGTCTGATGAATCATGTTTTCTTTTACATCATGGGGATGATCAGGTTGCATGTGTTTCACTTACTTGAGGTTTCTTTTTTACCTTCATGCATTATGAATAGAAGAGTGAGTGGGGTAGGGGTGTATTGATATGCTGTGCTCACAATTAAATTTAATTCTCTATATTAAGTTCATGTTGTTGCTTTTCACAAAGCAGAGTTCATAATATATTATGCAGAATCTCTACTGCAAATAAAATGACTTACTAGAAACAGAGGTTTGAAATTGGAAACAAACGTTCCGTTGTGGCTTTACAGTATTTTAAATAACTAAATATAAACATTCCATTTTTATTCCTGAAAAGTAAGGACTCAAAATAATGTATTATTTTCTTGTATAAATATTGTTTAAAAACGAGAGAGAGAGACCGAGAGACAGAGACCGAGAGAGACAGTGTGTTTGTGTGTGTGTCCGCATGTAGTAACATTAAAACAACCTGCCTAATATTGTTTATCGGAGCTGTGGTTAGTCATGTCGCCTTACACAATGTATTTACATTTTACAAAGGTATAATAACGAGATATGTTATTATGAGAAACAGTTTTTTGTGGTGTCACCCCCTCAGCTCCAGAAAACCTCAGTTCAATTAATGGCCTGGATTTGACCTGTGCTGTCTGTGCTCACGAACGCACATTCTGTTCTCAGTGAAATTCCTAATGTCTTTTAATTTCAAGGGACTAAATATTGTACACGACTATACAAGACATGTACCCATTATTTTTTTAATACATAACTTTTAGATTTTGCAGGGGACAAGTTTGTTTACATTTATGTAGTTTAACAGATACCCTTATCCAGAGCAACTTTTGTGAAAAAAAAGCTATTGTAAAATGAGTCTTTTGCAGCTTGTTAGAGCATTAAATCCTTGCTTATTGTTTAAAACTTTTTCCTTGCCTTGCCTTTCGTTGCCTTGCATTGGTTACACTTCAGAAATAAAAAAATGACTTTAATTGAATAAAAAACTCATAATTGTGAGAAAATGGAAATCTTGAACTCCCTCTCCCTGTAGTGAATCAAATCATTAAACATTTCAGTAAATGGTTTTAATAAATGTAATGTGAAGGTAGACTTCTTGTGTAGTCGTAAGGTGATTAAAGTGACCTGACGTTATTGACACTGTTGTATTTGTCCGAAATGTCTTTACTTTAGGGCTCGGCAGCTCAGGAACCGATCCTGCGCTCGGCATGTTCCATGCTGGACAGTTCAACTCAGCTATTGAAAAGTGCTCGCTCACTTGTTATCAACCCCAAAGACCCACCCACATGGTCAGGCCTTGCAGGCCACTCTCGCACTGTTTCTGACTCTATCAAGGGTCTCATCACTGCCATCAGGTTTGTTCAGTTTTCATGTTTAAAGCAGACATTTCAAGTCGAAATCTAACCATTTAAAACTAAGTAATTGTGTTGAGTTATGTCCTGGTGGTGAATTCCAGAAAAAGCAGAGTTTATCTTTTTAATGCAACGTATCATTATGTACAAGTTTGTGTGTCATTTGTCTAACCAAGCGGCTACTTTGTGCTCTTTGTGGTTATGCAGCAGAATCTGCTGTCACACAGTAATGAACAGAGCAATACAATGGAGTGTCTGTAATCAGCAATTTGTTCTGTGTAGGCTAATGTCGTCTGTATGGGATAAAGAATGTATGTAATAGTGATGAGTACCATTCTTTATTCAGCCTATCACTATGGGTGCCACATATAGTCAATTAATGTAAATATTATTAGTGGTGATTAAAATCAATGTTAAAGCTTTAACATTTAACATGCTATTAAGGTGCTTATTTGACCGTTCTAACTGATTTTTGTTTATCGAATAAACTTATAAATAGAGCTATATGAAAGATTACGGTTTATCTTTAGATCCATTTGGTCTATTGTATTTGTATACACTCAAGGCCAAATCATTAAGTGACTCTACAGCTTTTATTAGTCTTCCTTTTTACATACATGCATCAACATGGGAAAGGTGTACTTCAGCACATCCTGTTCTATTATTATGCTCTAAAATATTTTCTGAGAAGCATATATAAATCATATTGTAAAACTCATTTTGGTACTTGGGTTAGCTTGTCTATATTAGTAAATGTTGGGATTTGTATGGTAATGATGAACAGAAAGCTATGTCAGTAACCAGAATAAACTTTGATACAGTACTACTGAAATTTATGATAACCTGGCCTTTCAAAGCATTGTTTATTAGTCTCATCCATCCATAAAATACCCTGCTCACAAAAATGTTTAATTAGGGACTATTTAATTTTAAAGTATCCCCTAATTTTTAAGAGTACTATATTTTTTCCAATACCCTGCAGGCTTGTCCATCGTATCTTTAGCAAACTGAAGGTGAACATTAGTCTTTATGGAGAATAGTGGCTTTCTCTGTGCAACCTAGCCATGCACACCACATTTGTTGAGTGTTCTCGTGATGGTAGACTTCTGAACATTAACCAGTGTGAAAGAGCCACAAATTTCCCCCAAAAAGGCCACACATGCACGCGTCACTCCTAACACTCCTATATATGTACACGTCATCAAAGCAACCATCTGAGTAAGAACATTAGGACATCAGATTTGTGCTTTTGGCTGCTTTCCAGCTCGAATGTCCTCCCAGTACATCCGCTCTTAATTGGAAATTAGCCAACAGAAGCATATTACCTTGTGTGATTAGGCGCTTGGCTATAAATGGACAGATTTGCACTTTGTCCTTTTTGGAACTGTAAGTTATTTATAATGTATGCAAACCAGGTAATGTAACTATGCTCAAACTCTCCTTTTCTGCTGCTACAGGGACAAAGCTCCAGGCCAGCGGGAGTGTGATCACAGCATTGACAGTATCAACAAGTTTATTAGAGACATAGAACAAGCCTCGTTAGCTGCTGTGGGCCAGAGTCTACCCTGTAGAGATGACATCTCTCTAGAGGTGCCAGAAACCTGCTATTGTTTGTCAGCCTAGGCACATTTGATGTCTGACGTTTGCTTATTTGGGTATTTACTAATTATGCTAAATATGTTGGTCCTTAATATACAGGTATGTGCTGTTTAACATAAATCTGGTTAATGTTCATTTTCTTTAACTGATTACACTAATGTGATTAATGTGATAAGGGTTGAACTTTGCTTGCTTTATGCCACCAAGTAGGCACTGGCTCTCCTGTAACCCTATCACAGGATTAAGCATATAAGAAGGTTTATAAAAGAATGATGACTGTAAATGGTGTTTGTAAGTCAATGGCCCTGTCCTGTTGTAAGTAGTACTCCTTTGTTTGCCCCACGCCCACCACCAAGTGTATTCACTCTGTTTAACTACATAAAGTTGTGTTTTCTTGTGAAAATACTCATAAAATAGACTGTGACCTTTTCATAAAACGCAATACGGTGGTTAAGCGATGCATACCTGTATAGAAGAATTTCTGTCACTATCAGTATATTCATCCTGCTAATAAGTAGGTGAATTAATAGATAAACATGGTGAGTGATTTGGTATAATGTTGGCATTGTAATTAATATGGTTGTACTGGTGGCTCTGCAGGCTCTTCAGGAGCAGGTGACCTCTGCTGTGCAGGAAATTGGCCATCTGATCGAACCCATCTCAACTGCAGCTCGCGGGGAAGCTGCACAGCTTGGACACAAGGTGAAGTACTCCATATATGCAGTAAATAGTCAGCAATGCTATAGAGTTTTCATTATGGAACACAAGATCACAAACTTACAGTAAAACTGTTTAGTCATTTTCATTTCCCCCCTCTGCTAAACCTGCTCTTCTAAACAAGGAATGTCATATATTTAATACTGTAAGCAGCATTATAGCATGTATTTGCATGGATTCTGTTTCGTCACAGGTGAGTCAACTGGCCAGCTACTTTGAACCACTCATTGTGGCTTCAGTTGGACTAGCCTCTAAGCACATGGATCACCAGCAACAGATGAACATCCTGGATCAGACCAAGACCCTGGCAGAATCGTCACTGCAAATGCTTTATGCAGCCAAGGAAGGAGGAGGAAACCCCAAGGTTGGATAGATCCTAAGAATGTGTACATACATGCTTTGACCAGAAATCTGGTTCATTTGGTATGACGGCCATATGGCATCACCTTTTGATTGTTATCGTACGTGTCACGTAACTTGTGGTTAGTGAGTTGTTTATTAATATTTGTCTGTGGGGTGTTTGCGTGTGTATGCACGTGTTTTATGCACCAGTCAGAAAAATGAAAGGAACACTTGTAGAAAAACATGTAGGTTGGTTGGTTCAGTTTTATTGTCTTTGCACAGTACAAGTACATAGCAGCGAAATGCAGTTAGCATCTGCTAGAACTGCAACTAGTCATGTTGTGCAAATATAGGATAGGGTGCCAGAAGAGGTAATAAATATTGTGACTATAGGTCTATGTACATAATATATGAGAAATGAGAAATATAAAAGTATATGGGAAATGTATAACTATTATCAGAATATATTTATATATTTAATTAACATGTAGGCCACCCATGGAGGATGGGTTCCCTGTTGAGTCTTGGTCCCTCCAAGGTTTCTTCCTACTACTTTCAGGGAGTTTTTCCTTACCACTGTCGCCCTAGGCTTGCTCGGTTTGGGATTGACCTTTTAAGATAATATAATATTGTAAAGCTGCTTTGAGACAATGCAAAATGTAAAAAATGTAAAAAAACAATGTAAAAAAACGGTATGTAAATTGATTGATGTACAATGTAAGGTTGTTGTGCGTTTATTAATTAATAAATTATCCTCATTCAGGCAGCACATACCCACGATGCAATAGCAGAAGCAGCGCAGTTAATGAAGGAGGCAGTGGATGACATTATGGTAACTCTGAACGAGGCAGCGAGTGAGGGAGGAATGGTGGGTGGCATGGTGGAGTCAATTGCTGAGGCCATGGGACGGGTAAGTGGACAGCCAAAAAATACTATAGTCTGTCAGAACCGCTTATACACCATTATTACAGAGTTATCATTGAGCAAAAAGAAAATAACAATAATGAGTATGTAAGAGTATGTGTTGTTTATTGACCGCATTGTGTTCTATGAAAGAGGTTGTTTATCGAAATGGTCATGGGGCAGACCTTGGTCACAGACTTTTTAGCTACTGTAATGTAATTTTTTTACACGAAAGAAATTGTGCCTATGAACAAGCAGTAACTTGTTGTCTGCAACACATTCCAAAAGAGTTGGGACAGGGGCAACAAAAGACTGGGAAAGTTGATGATAGGGTATAAAGGGAGCATCCTCGAAAGGCTCAATCGTTCACAAGGGGATGGGGCAAGGTTCACCACTTTGTGAAATACTGCATGAAAAAAATGTCCAACATTTTAAGAACAGCATTTCTCATTTTGCAGTTGCAAGGAATTTAAGGATTTAATCATTTACAGTTCATAATATCATCAAAGGATTCATAGAATCTGGAGAAATCTCTGCAAGTAAGCGGCAAGTCCGAAAACCGACATTAAATGCCTGTGACCTTCGATCCCTCAGGCGGCACTGCATTAAAAATCAACATAATTCTGTAATAGATATTACCACATGGGCTTAGGAACACTTCAGAAAACCACTGTCAATAACCACAGCTCATCGCTCCATCTACAAGTGCAAGTTAAAACTCTACCACGCAAAGCAAAAGCCATATATCAACAATACTCAGAAACGCAGTCGGCTTCTCTGGGTCTGACCTTATCTGAGATAAACTGACACAA